>JAOTQR010005732.1:0-18653 GCA_025774065.1 Solanum ossicruentum | reverse complement strand
GGAACGAAAACAAGGGAAGTGAATCCATCCAAAAATTAGGCCATCTCAGTGGCAAGTGAGGAGTTATACCTTGGTACAATCCTATCCTACGTTGGCTACGTAGTTTATGAGTTCAAGTATTATTATTACTCTCACTTATATCGGTGCTCAATACTTCTCCCGAAATAATTAATTATGTGCTCTTACATAAAAAAATATTCTTGCTCAAAGTATTACTTTCTTCTCTTTGAGACTTAGCCCAAATTAACTTTCTCTTAACTTTTCTCAAAACTGTCTAAAATCATAGGATTCAAGTTTCATTATTCATAAAATACTTATACTAATACTTTACTTGAGTTTAAAGCAAGATTTTGAAATTCATAGATTTTCGTAGTAACTTTAGGGATAAATTAATTTAACAACTAAAAGCAGTATCTCAACTTAAGACCCCAATTTAGTAAAAAAGAATTTAGTAAATCTCATGTTTTTCTTTAAAACTCATTAAATCCTGCATTATCTCATCAAAATGTGTTCCTCAAAATATAACTCTTTTGACTCAGTAAAATAAATTTATAATATTAGTTTAAATTACTCTTTTATCAATGCATAGAACAGTCATCATCATTACTAGAATATGTCAAAACTTTATTCAAAATACTTGTTTAATGCATAAAAAATAATCAATTTCAATATCAAAGAATGTATAGGAAAGTCATGATCATCAACTTAATTATGGTTCATGGGAAAGTATCCACGAATGAAAATTCCAATAATATAAGATGTAAGAATAATAACAATCTCAATGCATAAATAATCTAACTCAATGGAAGAGAAATTAACTCATTTAGAATTCAAAACTTAGGGTAGAACTCTACTGAACTCAACTATGGAGAATTAACATATGGGGTGCGTGAAGGAACTCAGTCCAACGCTATGAGTAGCCTTACATACCTTAAAATTGATATTAGAATCGTAATCTGACGATTACTAGCTTGCTTGGAGAAAATCCTCGATCTTGGTAGTTATTTTAAAGTGAAAGAACTTGGAAGGACGTTGGTTGAAGGAATTCTCTTTGATTCTTGAGTTCTTGACTTAGAATCTTTAGAGTTCTTGATGAAGAACCTACATTTTTGAAAAAGAAGAATCAATGAATCCTTTTTTGGGATCCTTGAATTCATCTTCTTGAAACCCTAGGTTATGATTTAAGATTCTATTGGAGATTCATGGGAAGATGAAGAAATTTGGGTTGGTTAGATTAAAATTCATAAAGAATAACTCACCTTGAGGATGAATGTTAAAGGTTAATCCTAACTTGATGACTTTCTTGATAATTCTTGAGCTTTTATGTTTAGGAATAAAGGAGAGGGTTTTAAATTATGAAAACTGACATTTTATGTGCTTTGGGACCTTAACTGGACCCTCAAATTTAGGATAAAAGTACCCTCAAAATAAATAGAAAAAATATGGTCATAAGGGTCCGCGACGCGCTCCGGGCGCAGACCTTCAGACATCTCTGAACTCTCTCACTAGAATGGTCATAACTTTCTACTCTGAACATTGATTAAGGCAAAATTAGATATACTGGAAAGCCAACTCAAATATATCCAATTTGATATATTATGGGTCACCTAAATTATTGTACTTTAGGAGATATAATCATTTAAAGTTAACCCTTCTATCAACTCATGCAAAAAATTAGTTGCTACATATTATTTGGACTTGGCTTCTTGTAAAAGATCCCTTATGACTCTAAATCACATCTAGTTTACTTCAAATACTTAGGAATTAATCGTAGCATGTATATACAATCTAAAAGTAACTGGTCCATCTAATATTCATAAAATCTTACGTTAGAACTTAAACGCTAAGAAAGTTTTTAGCTTAACTTTGTACTAGAGGGTTCGTGTGACCTTAGATCATCCCCAATTTTATTTCCACATTAAGAAATTAACTTTAACACTTATACTCAATTAAGAATCATTAACTAAAATCTATATTATATGAAGAATAGCTCAGTCTCATCTTAAAAAATAATTGGGGTGTTACATTATCTCCTCCTTGGTATCATTCGTCCTCGAATGATTAGTAAAGGTAGATATCAAGAAACGAATGACAATGAGAACTCTTGTCAAAACTCACTCAATCAATCAAACTCTTAACTCGTCAACTGTCTCTCCTCTACTATCATCAACACTTCTATCAAGAGTGGAAAGCAGGATCACTCAAAGGGCTGGGAACGAAGATCATTAGCACGATTAAATCGAGAAATCTTATTTAACGACATTCATAATGAAGTACAATCTCCCTCATCTATCAAAACTCACTCTGAGTCCACAGAACTACATGCAGTGTAAAACTCAGGTCACATCTCATTCAATATAGGACTTGAAACTCTTAGATCCATAAGGTAAGATCACTTCTTATCTTGAAACTCAACAGGAATGGGAATCAACATGACGTGCATGGGACTAGGCCATGGGCATGGCACTCATACACCAGACAGGAATGAAATATCACTTTGACTGAATTATAAGGACTATATGAGATGGAAAAGGACTGATATCTCATCTTGATTAGCCCATATCTATCGAAAACTCAAGATCTACTTGTTTCATCACCTCATCATCTCCCCTTTAGCACAAAGGTCATCTCTCTAAGTTTGTGAATCACTTCACCTTTCTAAGCTATACCTACATATCTCCACATGGTCAGGGAATCAGTATCCACAACAATATCTTAAATTCTTATGTTATACTATAGTCACATATATAAAATAGCCTCTAGGAATCTCTTCCAAAATACTACTCTTAGTTTCCCCTGTCTCTTTCCATATATGCTACTCTTATTAGCATACATAACCACTTTCCACAACTCTTATAATCTAACCTCTTCTTTTTACTTGCAACCAATCAACTTTGGTGCACCTATAAACTCATTTAAATAAGACTTGGCTATTATGCAGAACTCCTCATCATCTCTCCATAAGCCCCGATCGA
The DNA here is from genome assembly GCA_025774065.1 of Solanum ossicruentum. Lineage (NCBI taxonomy): Eukaryota > Viridiplantae > Streptophyta > Magnoliopsida > Solanales > Solanaceae > Solanum > Solanum ossicruentum. The sequence continues at coordinate 15,678 of JAOTQR010005732.1, read as the reverse complement.
CTCATTTACTAGGGATGACAAAGAATGCTTACATTAAGCTACTCCACATTGACAACTCAAAACTACTGTCTAGATTCTTATAGCAGTCATAACTTAGAGCTTCACATATCTTTACAAAATCATAGGTACACATCTCAAGCCTCTACTTATCTATTGAACTATCCCCGTTTCACGAGTCTTACCTAAGAGGCACTTGTACCCTACCCATAGCATCATTTTTCTTACAATTTAGCACCTTCATACACTATGGCAAGCCTCTTAGAGAAAATCTCCAACTAAGACTATCACTCTCACGTTACTACATCCTTTTTCACACTACTACTCAAAATTCAAGCTTAGGGTCTAGTACTTATACGTGCATCTATCACATGCTCTCTAACATCACACCAACTTACAACTACTAGGTAAAATTAGGAATAAATGCTTACTAAAATCTCATAGCGAATACACAATCAACATATCCCCTCTTCATAACTCAAGTGGCACTCACCCATTCACTATATTTCCTCATATGGCTAAGCTCCTAACTCTATGAATCTTATGGGGCTCTCGCTTCAGAGTAATACCCCTAGTTTAGATTGATCACATTGAAAGCACTATGTTCCCCTGTTCAACATCTATACTTCGCCCTCAATGGTATGAATACTAATAACATATTAACATAACCCTCCTTCTAGTTTTGAGCACATTCTAACATATTCTGACAATAGCTCTTTCTCTATACCTCATCATAAAAGTCAAATGGTTCTTACTACTCTTTCATCAAAACTTATGGCAAACGAGTCATCACCTTATTAATTAGCTAATAGATACGTAACTCTAGTCACAAACCTCAATCAGTCATCACTCTTGTTATCTCATCCCTTTCTTTCCATCTTCATCTTTCTAACTCAGGAATGAGGTTCTTTCTACTCAGGGTTTATGAGACCTCACATATCACTCTTACATAGTGATATTAAACTCTTTAGAGACATAAGTTACTCTCACATGGATAACATCGGAAGCAAGTTTTGTAAAAGCGGGTCTGGGTACATCTAGGCTAACTCAAATGCATGATTTATATGAATAATGGTGCGCTCTTTCTAGTCAATAAGATTAGCATACTAGACTTCCCTCAAGCCCGGTGCAATCTCTCTACAATTCTAATTACTTATTCTAGGAGTCTCAATGGTAAGAGTTTGAACATTGCTACCTCTATCACCTTGTGAATGGGGAATAGTTGAAATGTTTAGAGCAGCGCACGAATCATCATAGATTCTTAGGAAATTGCTCTATTGCATGGTTTAGAATCTGAAAGAAGGGGAAACTTTTCCTAAATGTCCATAGACCCTCATTTGTAGAAGTGGGGCCCTCACCACCATAAATAAGTTCCTATAGACATGGCTTCATATAGTCCCTAGGACATTTGAACTCGCGCTCTGATACCAAGTTTGTCAAGCCCCAAGCCTACACCCTGGATGTGGTTGCCACTTAGAAATCATTGCTAGTTCCCAAGCGAACTACTTGGCTCAACTCACTTATTCAATTAACGGAAGATTTAATAAAACAAAAGAAAGTACTCAAGTGTGCATGAAAATTCTCATGTAAACTAAGTTTATATTTTGTATTAAAATAATGTAATGTTTTACTTGAAGTAAATAATAATAGTTCTTCAAAATTGACTCTGAAAGTAAGACAGACTCTACTATTCTCTTTCTAACTCAGTCTATGAAGCCTATATCAACTCATATGAAGGTGCCAAGATATGTTCAAGGCTATATCAAGACAAAAAAAGTAATGAACTAAGATAAAAGGGTTCCTCCAAAAGTAAGGAGGTCTCACCACTGTCTGCGACTGAATAGATCTTCAACAAAGTGCTTGTTGAGGATCTCTAAAACCTGTACCTGCATCACAAAACAATGCAGCACTGAGTGGCATCAATACGTGGAAAATACGGTATGTAAGATGGCCAAAAAGTATTAAGAAAAGGATACTCACTTCAAAATTGAACTTTGAGATAGCTTAATTAACAAAAATATCTCATGCAAGTAAAAATATATTTTCGGACTTGTTTAAAAGTGTAACTTAATATAAAGAAATACTGACTTTAATGCATTATTGAGCACAACTCAATATATAAAAATTATGATGCTCAAATGCTCAACTCTGCAAGTAGCTCAATGCAATTTAATATGCAACATAATAAAGAGAAATACTTTAATAAAAAAAATAATAAATTTTAGTGTGTAAGATAATAAACTTTACTTCTTAGGGAGTTTCTCTAACCTACAACCATCACTATGAGCTTCATGATGATACAACATCTTGCCCACGCTGCCAGAGCCATCTTATACTTTGTCGAGGTAAGGAACGAAAACTAGGGGAGTGGATCTATCCCAAAATTGGGCCATCTCAGTGGCAAGTAAGGAGTTGTGCCTTGGTACAATTATATCCTATGCTGGCTACGTAGTTTATGAGTTCAAGTATTATTATTACTCTCACTCATATTGTGCTCAATACTTCTCCCAAAATTATTAATTATATTCTCATACGTAAAAGAATATTCTTGCTCAAAGTATTACTTTCTTCTCTTTGGGAATTAGCCCAACTTAACTTTCCATTAACATTTCTCAAAATTGTCTAAAATCATAGGCTTCAAGTTTCACTGTTCATAAAATACTTATACTAACACTTTAATTGAGTTTAGTGCAAGATTTTAAATTCTTAGATTTTCGTAGTAACTTCAGATCTTAATTAATTTGACAACTAAAACTAGTATCTCAACTTAAGAACCCAATTTAGTAGAAAAATTTAGTAAATATCATAATTTTCTTCAAAACTCATTAAATCATGCATTATCTCATCAAAATGTTTTTCTCAAAATATAACTCTTTAGACTCGATAAAATACATATGTAATTTTAGTTTAAATAACTCTTTCATCAATACATTGAACAGTCATCATCTTTACTAGAACATGAAAAACCTTTATTCAAAATACTTCTTTAATGCATGAAAAATAATCAATCTCAATATCAAAGAATGTATAGGAAAGCCATGATCATCAACTTCATTATGGTTCATGGGAAAGTATCCACGAATCAAAATTCCAACAATATAAGATATTAGAATAATAACAATCTCAATGCATAAATAATCTAAATCAATGGAAGAAGAATTAACTCATTTAGAATTCAATGCTTAGGGTAGAACTCTGCTTGAACTCAACTATGGAGAATTAATATATGGGGTGTGTGAATGAACTCAGTCCAATGCTATGAGTAGCCTTACATACCTGAAAAATTGATATTGCAATCATAATCTGAAGAGTACTAGCTTGTTTGGAGAAAATCCTCGATCTTGGTAGTTCTTTTAAAGTGAAAGAACTTGGAAGGATGTTGGTTGAATGAATTCTCTTTGATTCTTGAGTTCTTGACTTAGAATCTTTAGGGTTCTTGATGAAGAACCTACATTCTTTAAAAAGAAGAAAAGAAATCCTTTCTTAGGATTCTTGAATTCGTCTTCTTCAAAACATATGTTATGATTTAAGATTCTATTAGACAGTCATGGATAGATGAAGAAATTTGGGTTGTTAAGATTAAAATTCATGAAGAACAACTTACCTTGAGGATGAATCTTGAAGGCTAATCCTAACTTGATGACTTTCTTCAATATTATTGAGCGTTTATGTTTAGGAATGAAGGAGATGTTTTTTAATTATGAAAATTGATGTTTTATGTGTTTTAGGACCTTAAATAGACCCCCAAAGCTTTTAGGATAAAAGTACCCTCAAAATAGAAATAAAAAAATATCATAACTTATCTAGTAAGGATCCGCGTCAAGTCCGCAACGCGCTCCGGATTCGGACCTTCAGACAGCTCTGTACTCCCTTACTAAAATAGTCATAACTTTTTACTCTGAGCTCTGATTAAGCCGAAATTGGATGTGTTGGAAAGCTAATTCAAATAGTTTTTATTTTATATATTATGCATCACCTGAGCATTGTACCTTTGGAGATATGGTCACTTAAATTGACCCTTTTATAGACTCATACAAAAACTTAGTTGCTAGAAATTATTTGGACTTGGCTTAATGTAAAAGATCTCTTATGACTCTAAATCACATATAGTATACTTTAGTACTTAGGAATTGATTGTAGCATGTATATACAACCTAAAATTTAATGGTCTATCTAATATTTATAAAATCTTACGTTAGAACTCAAATGCTAAGAAAGTATTTAGCTTAACTTCGTACTGAGGGTTCGTATGACCCTAGATCATCCCCAAATTTATTCCCACATTGAGAAATTGACTTTAATACTTATACTTAATTAAGAATTATTGACTAAAATCATATATTATCTGAAGGATGACTCAGTCTCAGCTTAAAAAAATTGGGGTGTTACATGGGAATTCTTGAGAATGAATCCACCTAAGTTCACAGGGTCTACATTCACTAAGGATCCTGAGAACTATGTGGAGGAGCTTCAGAAAGTGTTCCAAGTGATGCATGTGGCTGAAGCTGATGGCTTCTTATCAACTAAAAGGGGTGGCTAGACTATGGTAGGTTCAGTGGAAGAAAGGTAGAGGGGAGACTGCCCCCGTGATAACTTGGGCTATGTTTGAGAAAGCTTTCTTGGGGCGTTTCTTCCCAAGCGAGAGAAGAGAGGCGAAGTTAAGAGAGTTCTTAAACATGAAACAAGGCTCTATGACTATGCAAGAGTATTGGTTGAAGTTTACCCAACTATCCCGCCATGCTCTGGATATGGTTGTTGATAGGAGGGGGAGGATGGGGATGTACGTTGATTGGTTGAATAGAGGGCCAAAGAGAGATGCAAGGGGAGCTATGCTCATAAGTGACATGGATATAGGGAGACTGATGAAATTCGTGCAGCAAGCAGATGAGGAGAGGCAGCATGATAGGGAAGAGTTCAGAAGCAAGCAAGCTAAAACATCCATCCATGAGGTTGGGAAGAAAGGCAACAAAAATTGGTTTCCAGCACCATTATCTACTAGTGTACCTGCGCCTAGAGTTAGAAGCGAATAGAGATCCCAGAATGGGTCTCAGTCACAAGCTAGTGTGGCTCAAGGTTCACAAGGGAGGCCTCCATAGGGTACATGTGGCAAGTTACATATAGGTAAGTGTTGCGAAGGGAGTGATGTATGCTACAAATACGGCCGAGAAGGTCACTATAAGAGGTAGTGTCCACTTTGGACTGACCGAGACAAGTCCTGCCAGCTAAGGGAAATCATACAGGTGCCACTTCAGGCACAAGCGGAGCTACAAACTATTTGTATGCCATGGGTAGTCGACATAGTCAGGGGAACTCCCCAGATCTTATGTCGGGTATGATTTGAGTCTTTTGTATTGATTGTTATGTGTTGATAGATCCTGGTGCCACATTATCTTTTGTAACTCCTTATGTGGCTAGTAGATTTGATAGAACACCTGACAATCTTCCTGAACCCTTTGATGTTTCTACTCCAGTGGGTGAGTCCATTCGGGTTTAGAAGGTCTATAGAGCTTGTGTAGTGTACATCCATCATAGAGATACTATCATTGATCTAATTGAGTTGGACATCACTAATTTTGATTTGATCCTTGGCATTGATTGGCTCCACGCCTGTTATGCCTCTGTTGATTGTAGAGCTCGAACCGTTAAGTTCCAATTTCTGAATGAACCGGTTCTAGAGTGGAAAGATGATACCATAGCACCTAAAGGAAAGCTTATCTCGTATCTTAAAGACTAAAAATTATTGTGAAGGGGTGTATTTACCATCTCATGAGAGTTAAATCCGGTGATGTTGAGACCCCAACTCCTAAGTCAGTTCCGATCGTGAATGAGTTTCCAGAAGTGTTTCTTGAGGATCTACCTAGAGTCCCTCCTGATAGAGAGATTGACTTTGGGATTGATGTTCTTCCTGATACGCAACCTATCTCAATTCCACCTTAAAGGATGCCCCCCGCTGAACTGAAAGAATTAAAGGAATAGTTGAAAGATTTATTAGAGAAGGGCTTCATAAGGCCGAGCGTTTCTCCTTAGGGTACCCCTGTCCTATTCGTGTGAAAGAAATATGGGTTTCTTAGAATGTGTATTGACTATAAGTAACTAAACAAGGTCACTGTAAAGAACAAGTACCCTCTCCCAAGGATAGATGACTTGTTTGACCAACTTCAGGGTGCCTCTTGTTTCTCAAAGATAGACCTCCGTTCTAGTAACCATCAGTTGAAAGTGAGGGAATATGACATTCCAAAGACATACTTTTGGACTAGATATGGCTATTTTGAGTTTTCGGTCATATCCTTTGGGTTGACAAATGCACCTGCAGGCTTTATGAATTTATTAATAGAGTGTTTAGACAGTATCTAGATATGAATTTGATTGTGTTTATTGTTGATATTTTAGTATATAGATGAAGAGGAGCATGCAAATCACCTCAGAATTGTCCTTCAAACCCTTAAGGATCAAGAGGTATATGCAAAATTCTAGAAATATGAATTATGGCTTAAGTCTGTGGCTTTCTTAGGCCATATTGTGTCCAGTGATGGTATTCAAGTGGATGCTCACAAGATTGAAGCGATTAAGAACTGGCCCAAACCAACCTCTCCAACTGACATAAGAAGTTTCTTGGGGTTGACAGGCTACTATCGCCGATTTGTTGAGGGATTTTCTTCCTTATCCGCACCATTTACAAAGTTGACTTCGAAAAAGGTTAAGTTTTAGTGGTCGGATGAGTATGAAAAAAGTTTCCAAGAATTAAAGACTAGACTGACTACTACACTAGTTCTAACCTTGCCCCATGGGATGGAAGATTTTGTAATCTATTGTGATACTTCAAGAGCTGGATTGGGATGTGTGCTAATGCAGAGAGGGAAGGTGATAGCCTATGCTTTCAGAAAACTTAAGATTAATGAGAGGAATTATCCAACTCATGATCTTAAGTTGGTGGCAGTGGTGTTAGCACTTAAGATCTGGTGCCACTACTTGTATGGAGTGCATATGGATGTGTTCACTGACCAAAAGAGCTTGCAGTATGTCTTCAGTCAGAAAGAGCTCAACCTGTGACAAAGAAGATGGTTAGAGTTGCTCAAATATTATGAAATAAGCATTCTCTACCATCCAAGTAAAGCTAACATTATTGTTGACGCTCTTAGCAGGTTGTCAGTGGATATCACAGCCTATATGGAGGAAGGAAAGAAGGAGCTAGCTAAGAAGTGCACCGATTAACTCGATTAGGAGTCCAACTTGAGGAAATTGATGAGGGAGGAGTTAATGTCCATAATAGGTCTACTTCATCTTTGGTGCCAGAGGTGAAGGAAAAGCAAGACTGAGATCTTGTCCTACTCCAATTGAAAGAGGCGTCCACAAATAGAAAGTGATGGTCTTCTCCAAAGGGGGAGATGGGGTGTTGGTGTACCAAAGTAGATTGTGTGTCCCAGATGTTAATGGTATACAGGATAGCATCATGGTTGAAGCTCACAACACTAGATACTCCATTCATCCTGGATCTACCAATATGTACCACGACTTGAAAGAAGTCTATCGGTGGAGTGCAATGAAGCCGGATATTGCTGAATTTGTTTCTAAGTTCCCAAATTATAAGCAAGTGAAAATTAAGCACCAAAGGCTATGTGAATTAGCTCAAAACTTTGAGATTTCGGAATGAAAGTAGGAGATGATCAATATGGACTTCATTATTGGTCTATCGAGGTCTCAAAAGCAACATGATTCGATATGGGTGATTGTTGATAGGATGAATAAATCGTCTCACTTCTTAGTAGTTAAAACAACTAACAACACAAAAGAGTACGCCAATATGTATAGCCAAGAGATTGTGAGGATGCATGGGGTCCCCTTTTCCATCATATTGGATAGAAGAGTTCAATTCACCTCCTAATTTTGGATATAGTTTTAGAAAGGATTAGGTACGAAGGTGAATTTGAGTACAGCCTTAATCCACAAACAGATGGCCAAGTATAGCATACAATTCATACGTTAGAAGATATGTTGAGAGACTATGTCCTTGATTTCAAGGGAAATTGGGATAAGCACCTATCTTTGATTGAGTTTGCATATAACAATAGTTATCATGCAAACATTCATATGGCTCCTTACGAAACCTTACATGGAAGGAGATGTAGATCATCAATTGGGTGGTTCAAGGTTGGAAAAGCGGAGTTAATTGGGTCTGGTCTTTTTCATCAAGCAATGTAGAAGTTTAAGATCATTAGAGAGAGATTGAAGACTGCACAAAGTCACCAGAAATCCTACACCGATGTAAGGAGGAGAGATTTGGAGTTCGAAGTGAATGACTGCATATATTTGAAAGTGTCACCTATGAAGGGTGTCATGAGATTTGGGAATAAGGGTAAATTGAGTCAATGTTATATTGGACCCTATCAGAGTGTAAAGAGGATTGGGAAGGTTGTCTACGAATTAGAGTTTCCTTCCAAGTTAGAGTATCCATCCGGTGTTTCATGTGTCGATGTTGAAGAAATGCTTGGGAGATCCTACTATGGTAATCCCTGTGGAGAGCACTGTAGTGAAGGATAGTTTGACCTACGAAGAAATTCTGATTCAAATCCTTGATCATCATATTCGCAAATTGAGAACCAAAGAGATAGCCTTAGTCAAAGTCATGTGGAGGAATCAATTCGTTGAGGAGGCCACATGGGAAGCTGAGGAAGAGATAAAAGTGAAATATCTGCACCTATTCATGCCAAATGATGAGAATGTTGAAGGTAAATTTCCTTACCCTTAACTAAGTTGATTGTCTTTTCTTAAAGATTGTCTATTCTTGAGTTAGAATAGAGATTGTCGATAGAAATAAGGAGTCGAAAGACAAATTGATTGATGTGAATGTTGAGAGGAGTTTTGAATCTTTTCGTTCCTTGATATCCACCCTTACTCATCATTCGAGGATGAATGATCCCAAGGGGGAGATGATGTAACACCCAATAAAATTACCAAAATACCCCTAGAACGGAGACGTTCGTATAATACGTCTTCCATGCTCAGTTTGTAAATTCGAGATGGATATGCAATCAGCATGAGAAATTTAGTAGAAAAATGGTCTCGGCCTGATTTAGAGCAACAGAGTCAAAAAATAATTGCAAAAGAGTGAGGGTGCGCGATAGGTCCAAGACGCGGACCCATTGCGGACTAAGACTTTTTTTTTTGTTCCAATCATTTTCTATGGGATTTTGAAAGATTTTCGATGAAAAATACTGAAAAAATACGTGGTCAGCATCGCGAACCCCGCATCCCGAAAACTATCTTTTTTTAATTTTCGTGAGGGGCATCCTAGACATTTCCAAACCCCTCCTAGACTTAATATATGACCAAAATAAGTAGTTTTAAGCATGAAAAGGATATATAATCCGTTCTTAAGCCATTCTAAGTATCTGAAAAAGACCTAGAGCTAAAAGAGAAGAAAGAAGAGCGGGGAATTAAAGATTTCATGACGGATTTGTGCCAAATTGATCATCTACCTTCGTTTCAGGTATATAAGGCTAAACAAAAGCATGAGATTATTCTCTCATGTGCCCCGTAGATGGTCTTAGATAAGAGTTGAAGGTTCTTGAGTCTACATGTACAATTCTTGATTATTTTCTTGAAATTTTTATAAACCTTACATGTATTTTCATGTGTTGATAATCATCATAAAATTGTTTTCTTGAATTGAATTTTTTTTTATGAGATATTGCATAAACCCTACATGTTAGCTTCTAAAAGAATCATGAAAGAAGATAGGGATTGAATCTAGAGCCTTGATTTAGAATGTCAATTGCGATTGTAATTATGATGTGAGAATGATGATGAGTTTATAGAACTTGATAGCTCCTTGAGTCTCCATAAATAAACTCTACCGATTTTTCTATTCGATTGTTCCTTAATGATTGTTCTAAGTCTTAAGCTATTGATTGAAATGTTGATTGATGAGATGATAGAGTCTCCATGAGACTGGTTGAAAGATGAGAGCCTCTACGAGGCTGATTTGAGATGAATTGATTGAGATGGTTTGATTGGTTTGATTGGATGGACTTTTGATAAGCATAGAGTCATAGAAGGAGTATCGAGCACCAAAAGAGTAAGCGTTAGTCCAACTCAGACTCGTCAAACTACGTAGCCAAGCATAGGTAAGGATTAGGATCGCCATAACATATTATGTTGAGGTCCCCTCATGATGGAGTCCCTGAAACAATAGAGGACTAGTTTGATTTGTTGGTGGTCCCAGGGACAATAGAGGACTAGTTTGATTTGTTGGTGGTCCCTAGTAGATTTGATTCGTTCCCTACCTGGCAAGTATGGAATGGTTGTGGCAACATCAGCGTGATTGTTCGTCACTAGCTCATAAGTGACTGTTGTCAGATAAGAGAAACTCCCAGAAAGATCCCAAACTGAGTACTCTGAGTTGAGATGAGATGAGATGAGATGAGTTGTTCTGAGATAGGTCTGATTTGATTGATGAATTGATGGTTGATGAGTCCCTTGTCTACTCTTTATTCTTGCTTTAGATAGACATTTCACATGTTTATTTTTACTATCTTTGTTGTTGATTGTTGTTTTCATATTATTTTACCTATTTTATATACCAGTACATTCTTCTTACTGACGTCCCCCTTTGGGACTGCATCATTTTATGACGTAGATACACAGGATAAAGGTCATCAGTAGGTGCACCGTTGAGGATCTCGAGACGTTCAGCAGACTGGTGAGCCTCCCCTACTTTTGAGGGTTTATCACCTATTTTCATCTTGCTTAGAGTTAGATATGCTTAACTTTTTCTTTTGATTGGGGAAGTCATGGGTCTATCATTGGCACCAGCTAATGGTCATAGAAGCTTCATAGACTAGAGTCGGATGTTGATATTGAGATTTGTGAGCTAGTTTTTTTCTACTAGCTTTCATTTTATTGCTGTTTGAGACTAGATGATGAGATGTGCCAATTTATTCTCTTATGTCTTCCGCTGATTAGTAGAATGTATAAATGAATGAACATGATGAGGCCAAGTAGTTCGCTTTGGGACTAGCAATAGCCCTTGAGTGTTGGCAATGTCCTGGGTCCCCTCTCGGGTTGTGACAATGTATTAGTTTATTTTTTTATTTTTTATGCATAATAGTCAATTATACGTGATAAATACTTTTATTATATGCATATTCATATATGTTCAAATATGTATTTTCCATCCAATTAAACCATTATATATGTCATTAAAGTAGTATGCAAAATTTTTGAACCTTAACTTATAAGGTTCTTTTTCCTTATTATTTTTTTTCCATAGCACAAAGAAAGTTCAATAATATATATCTCATTTTGAAAATTTTCATATGCAATGCAAAAATTGTATTAAATATTTTGGGATAAACGTGCAAAGCATGTTCCCAAAGACTAGTAATAAAAAAAGTACACAGCAAAAACAAAATTATTGCAACAACACTTTTAACAAAAGTTAATCTCTGTAGTATTAAAAACGAACACCTGACCATTAAGATCACTGTCGAGTGACAAATCTTCATAACAGTAGAAAGTTAAATGCACTTGCTGGTCTCTATAAAAACTACTCAATGTGTCATCAGAAAGGTATACGAAGCGCACCACAACAAATAAAATCATGCCCTGCAAGACACAGAATAAATTCAATTTCAATGAGCACAACTTGGAAACAAAACAAAAATACAAAAAGAAACCAAATACATCTAGTAGATAAGCAAACTCACTACCTCAAGAAAAGCAAAAGAGACTGTAAGCCTTCTATTTGGGTTTTTTAAAGCAAATTTTTTGGAAAAGCATTTACAGCACCAACGGTTACAAGGACAACAGTTGTTCTGGAAGTTCCTCCAGCAAATTAGGTACATAATGATGACCAACCATTAGATAAATGACCTTAGTTCAATAAAGCTTCATATGTATCAGCTAGAGCATGCATCACTCGTTAAGCAGCAAGTGAAAACTTCAACCAGCACCAATGCTACTCAAAATTGTTACACAGCACGCTACCATCTCAAGATCTAACCAGTACACCTTATAGTTTTTACAGTCAAAATCCTAACACCTGCCTAAAAAGGTACCTTCCCATAGGGCCGGCTATAATAAGGGAGCCATAATAAGAATCTCCAATAGATTGAAATAATTACATCACGAATGTAACACCTCGTAAATTATCAAAACACCCCTAAAATACATCATGCGCACAATGCGTCTTCCAAAGCTCTGATAGAAAATTCAAGACCAGATTTGTGATCAGCGCGGAAAATTGAGTCAAATAATGGTCTCAACCCGATTTAAAATAAACCAGGTCGAATTATGAAAATGAACATAATGTGCAAAAATAGTAGCAAATCCGTGCCCACTCCGAGATGCATCAGGGGAACGGAATTGCACTTGTGTTTTTTTGTTGATTTTCGATAGGAATTGTTTCTAAAAATTTTAACCAAATGAACTGATGCACGCCCCCTCCGCGACGTACACCAGTGTGCCAAAATCCTTCTTTTTCTTTTAACTTTGAGAAAGGCAATTTTGTCCTTCTCCATTGTATTTTATTACCTCAAAACATGTTTTTAAAGTTGATTACTTATGAAGGGTTTCAAAAACCCATGTTTTTCTAAGTTTTTTACGTAAGTTTTGAGAGAGGAGAAGATCAAGAGAGGTGAGGGTTTCTTTTGAAGTTCTAATTCCTTAAAGAAACTTGAAGATTCTTCATCACAGGTATGTAAAGGCTATCCAAAAGTATGGAATTGTTCTTCCATGTGTCCCAATTAAAGTTAGGATGTAAATTGATAATTTAGAGTCTTGAGTAGTGATTTCTTGAATATTACCTTTAATTCTTGAATCTTAAATTATATTTCATATCTTAAACTGATGATCATCATGTTTAAAATTTACTGTACACATGCATTATTATGTGATTATGATTTGATCTTATTAAATTCTCTCTATAAAGACTCGAATAATGAACTTAGGGGGATGTCTAGAGCCTTGATTGTCTGAATGTGATGTTTGACTGGGTCTGAGTCCTGAGGTGAGAAAATTGATGATTGTAATAGCTGGTAATAGCTTTGATGGAGATAATGAATATTTATTCTTAACTTGAAAGGATAGGCTTGACCTTTGAGTTGATAGATAATGAGATGAGGTGAGTCTTCTTGCCTGTAGGGGTTAAGTGATGGAAGTTTTTGATGAATTGACAGACTTATGAGCATATTGAGTCTAGGGAAGAGTATTGAACACCAAAAATGAGTAAGAGTGAGTCCCACTTGCACTCATTAACTACGTGGCCAGTGTAACAGAGGATTAGACCGTGACAACGGATGTTTCATTAGTCCCAACAGAGGATTTACTATTATCATAAACCTCTGATGTATGCTCTTTCACCCGGCAAGGTACTGGACAGATGCCATAATGGCATCACTTCATTGTACCATCATCGGCTCATAGGTGATGGGTGTAGGTCCAAAAAACTCCCAGATGGGTTTCATGATGATAGAACTCTGATGTGATGTGATTATTTGATGTCTTGATAGATAGTGAGGTGATAGAGTCATGTCCTTTATTCTGAGGTGAGGATTAGTGAGTAATGAGTGATTGTTATCTTATTCCATTTACTTTAGCCAGTTTTACATATAGTACATTCTACGTACTGACGTCCCTTTGGCGCTACATCATTTTATTATGTATATTTCATAGACAGAGGACTTCAGCAGCCCAACCGTAGAGGTTCAGAGCTTTCTGGATTCCTGATAGTGGTGAGTCCTCCCCAACATTCGGAGGATGGTTATTTTTCTTTATCTTGATAGAATTTTAATTGATTTTTAGTAGCTATGCCCTGTCATAGTACTATCTCAGACAGTGGTATAGAGGCTTCATAGACGTAGATGTTGATGGTTAATATCAGGGATTCTTTCCCTCTCATTTCCTTATTTTGAGACTTTATTTTGATATCTTATTTCATCTATGATAGATTAAGTTGATAGCTTGATCCCATAGCTAGATTAGTATTATCACTATTATACTATTTTCTTCCACTATTGAATTGACTGAACGAAGGCAATGAGACTAGGTGGTCCGCTTAGGGACTAGCAATAGACTTCGAGTGCCAATCACATCTAGGGTACCCTCTCGGGGCGTGACAAACTTGGTATCAGACCACAGGGTTCAAGTGTCCTAGGGACTCTATCAAGTCGTGTCTAGTAGAGTCTTGTTTATGGGGGTGTTGTGCACCACACTTCATAAGCAAGAGGTTATAGGACATTAGGAAGTGTTACCCTCCTTTTATGATCTGAGTTTGTGCTATAGAGTTTAACTTGTGAAATCTTGTGTTAACTTTTGTGCTTTCTGCTTACAGAAAATGCCGCCAAAGAAAATCGCCGCTCAAAGAGATGCCCCAGCCCCTACTACTGAGAATGCTAAACTCGAGCCCCTAGTTCAGACCGAGGCTAAGAGACGGGGATGCCCCGCTAAGACTGTTGAGGGCCCACAGGCGCCTCCAGCTCAGCCCAAGCCAGCTCCCACTACTTAGGTAGAGTTTAGGTAAGCCATCATTATCCTGACTCAGTTGGTGGACTCCCATTGGAACAAGCAAGGTCCTCAGGCTCCTAATTCTAGCTCACAAGATTGGAGCCCTTAGCTGCAACTTGGCTCAGAGACTTCTTAAGGATGAACCCGCCTATGTATACGGGGTCGAAGGTGAAGGAGGACCCACAGAACTTCATTGACGAGATGTACAAGGTGTTGAGGGCTAGTTGAGCTTGCATCCTACCAGCTGAAGGACGTGGCTAATGTGTGGTACACTCAGTGAGAGGGGAGTAGAGGTGAGGATACGGAGCCTGCATCATGGAACAAGTTTGAAACTGCCTTCCTTGATCACTTCTTTCCTCAAGGTTGAGGGAGGAGAAGACGGATGAATTTGTGAACCTGAAATAGGGAGGGATGACTGTGAAGAAGTATGGCCTTAAGTTCATCAAACTATCAAGGTATGCTCTAGAGATGGTGAATAACATGAGGACGAGGATGAGGAGGTTTGTGTCTGGCCTGGCCAGACATGTGTAGTATGAGTGTAATGATACTTTGCCTGGTATGGACATCTCCAGAATTATGATGTACACTCAGCAGACAGAGAAGGATAAGAAGAGAGATAGAGATGAGCACTTTAGCAGAAAGGCAAAGTTAGCGGGACATGAGCCTAGCCCGTAGAGACAGAATAGGGGTGACAAGTCTTATTTTCAAAAGAGAGCTTCACATCCTACACCATCTACAGCAAGTGTTCCCATGCAGCCAAACAGGTATCAGTGGAAATCTCAGGGATTCTAGAATTTCAGGACCTCGGGACCTTAATCTCAGGCCAGTGTGACTCAGGGCTCGAAGGGGAAGCTATCTTGTGGAAACTGTGGGAAACTCCATCTGGGTAGGTGTCTTCTAGCACGGATGCTTGTTTCCTAGGTGGGCATGTGGTTTACTTCTAGCAGGAGTACTCGAAGAGGAGACGAGGTGAATAAAGCAGCAGAGCTTAGTCTTTCACAGCACCCCAGAGGGTAACTACTATAGGTACAAGAGGTGGGACAAACCGTCTTTATGCTATGGGTAACCGTCAGGAGCAGAAGGCTACATTGTATGTTGTCACGTGTCACAGCCCGACCCCGGGACCGTGACTAGTGCCGATTAGGCACTGTTATGAATACAAACCCACGCGACGACATG
>JAOTQR010005722.1:0-18654 GCA_025774065.1 Solanum ossicruentum | reverse complement strand
TATATAGATAGATAGATAGATAGATATAGGCAATCAAGACTCCACTAGAACCAATCAAAAGGTGCCACCATACATGACCCCACTAACAATTTAAATCTTAAAGACTACACTTTAGAATAAATTTACATTTGGTCTCAAACTTTACCAAATCGAACCAATTAAGGGCTTATGGGTTCTAACATCTATAATATCTGAAAGTTGAAAAAATAACTCCTTGTTAAGGGAAAAGTTAAGCCAGAAAATTTTACAAAGAAGGTAGTAAGAAACATGAAGAAGTGCAAGGAAGATATACAAAAATATTATAGTGAAATCTCTCAGTTGAGATTGTAGATTGAAAAATAAAAACAAAGGCACTTAAAAGAGGCATTCCACAAATGAAAAAAGGTTTACATCTTATGGATTAAGTTCTGGAACAAATGTTGTAAAGATGGAGAAGGAGTGTGTCATGGGTATGGATGAGAAGATGTCAATAGTTTATTTCCCTTGTGTAGATAATTCCTCTGTGAACATTGCAACATACTTCACCAATTGAAAGGAATGGATGAATGCCCTTGTTGTAAGACACCAGTTAAGAAGTGGACTAGTGTTCGCCTAGCTGACTTTTAATAGTAAGCAACTTTAGAATAGTGACATAAAGAAGATGCCAGTCATTGTTTTTTTCCCCAAAAAAGGATTATATGTACTTTTTCCAGGCCTTTCTTTCATCAACTCTTACATTTATTGTATGAAGGAAAGACCTGGAAAAAAGAAGATATACAAACGTTTTCTGAAAAGAAAAAACATTGTCCAACTATTTTTTCCTGTTGTTGTTCTGAAGTTACTAAATTTTAAGAATCAACAAAGTGGACATTAATCAGCTTCTCAAGTGGTTTACTACAAGAACATTTGTGCATTCCTTTCTTTTGGTGAAGCATATTGTTGTCTTCAGAAAGGACTTAATGTGCACAAGGGAGGAAAACCACTAAAATCAGCTCGTACATACACATCATGCTCTCTTTCAATCTTTACAACATTAGAGTAGAACTTTCTTCATAGGTTGCTAAGCCTTTTGTCATTTGAAGAATGCTTCATTTGAGTGCCTCTATGTTTTGATGTTTCATATTGTAATCTCATCTGAGAGATTTCAATTCAAGCTTTTGGATATCTTCTTTACACTTTTGTATGTTTCTATCTATCTTCTCTCCAAAATTATCTTCCTCCACTTTTTCCTAAACACGAAGTTGATTTCTTTCATCTTTCACAAAATTAGCTTACTGTAGAAACCTTTGTCTCATCCTTCCCTCTAGCTTCAAAATTGCACCTGGAATTCATAATATGTGGGGGGTTGTTTGGTAGAGTATGTAAGAATATACTAAATAGAGTGTATTAGTAATGTTTTCATTAGTGATGCTTTTATTAGTTATGTTTGCATTAGTTATGGAGAGATTATTCCCTATGCATTATTTTGTTTGGTATATTAAGAATAACATTTATTGTACAGTTTCTATTGGCGAAAAAGATATAGAGAACTTTTAGGGGAAATTATATTTTTAACCATGTTAATGCATGCATTAAAATTTCTTATATTACTAAAATAACATACCTAGTAAAATCTCACAAGTGGGGTTTGGAGAGGGTAAAATGTATGCAAACCTTACCACTACCTCACAAAGGTAGAGAGGTTGTTTCCCAAGAACTTTCATCTCAAAAATCCGTAAGCAGAATATGCTAGATATGAAAAAAGAGGTCCTTTGCATTACTAATACCATGAGTTTTTATATATTAGTAATACAACTCAATACTCTAGAGTGTATAACTGATGCTTGTAGTAGTTATGCATAGGCTAAAAGTGTACCAAACAAGGTACTACAAAAACAAAATATTAATGCATGCATTGTTATTTTTAGCCTACTCTATTAACGACCCTACAAATTTATTTTTTTATAATAGAAGTGCATCATAAGTAGGATTGCACAAGTGAATGCTTGAACCACTATTATCCAAGGCAATAAGTTAAAAAGAACATATATTTTATCTGATATGTAACAACAAATCATTAATGACCTGAATACACTAAAACACTAAATGTAAAAACATTTTACCTTTCTCAGCTAAGCAAAAAAGTTTAATTATTATAATAAAAATATCTCAAACTTGTCCATCCTCTTATTGGCTTTCTTTGTTGCTGCCGAAATTAGTTATTTTCTGCTTAATGGTAGGTATGCTTCTCGTAATGAGTGCTATTCCATGTCTCCTTCTTGACACTTCGTCACTGCATCATCCTTTGCCAAAGCTTTATACACGTTTATGGTATGCGCACTAGGATAGAGATTTAAGGCCTCCATCCCCCTTTTTAGTACAACATTATACCGCTTTAATATGTTAAAATCAGAATGAATTGTCTCATTCATGTAATTAAAATTTATAAATACTTGCTCCATTTCTAAATTCCTTTTCATCGTGTTTTCCTCCATTATTTACGTTTCCTTCTGAACTTTATCAACCTCTTCTTTTTCTTACCTCAACATTTTAAGCTCAACCTAGGTCTTGTGAAGCCTCCAAGTAGCCTGCAGTACTTTCTTCTTTGCTCAATCATACTACCATTGGAGCTCTATTTGCAATGCCTTCAAACAAGAAGATAGTAGTTGTATAGCATCGTCTCTCTCATTTTGAGAGAATATTTCCCAAGAGTCTCATTATATGGGATACCATCATAATTATCTGGCATTGAGAAGAAATAGTTGTGTTTTTTGGGCCTTTATGCTAGAGTTAGGCCTCAAATTAAATTGTTGAAGCAATAAAAAGAAGATGCTGAAAAAGTTCACAGGGAAACACAAATGCCGGAGAAAAACACCAAAAAGAGGATTTTGGAGACAAAAGAATCATTGGTAAATACTAATTACATGATTGAGACAACTAATTTTGATCCCTCTATCTTGGAGGAGGATAATGTTATACTAATGAAGGACATGGACTCCTTAAAGCTTTCTGTCAATATGCATGCTATAAATATATATAAAGCTTTAGCAAAGGAGCAAGAGGAACTGAAGAAGAGTGAAACAGGGGATATGGAGAAACGCTCATTGCAGGTGGAGTTATCTACTGTCAAGCAGGAACTAGTTGACTTCCAGCAAAAAGAAGAGAAAGCCAAGAAGCACCTGTAGCATTTTGATGTATTTATTTTCTAGTAATGAAACATTATTATCTAGGTAATCAAGGTAAAATGTTTTCTAAATCAATATCGATAGGGTCTTGGAGTGTTTAAGACATTCACTATCAATTATAATGTCACTTCTTTTTTTCTTCTTACATCCGATAATAGCGGTTTAAGCATTCACTTATGCAACCCTGTTGATAATGTACTTGTTATTTGATATTTCTCCAATTATAAAAAAATTGTAATGTTCATGAATTCCGTGTTGAAAATAAAGGCTTCTACAATATTGAAAGCTAAAAGAAAACAACTCCTTCTTAAGAGAAGTGGAGCAAGATAATTTTACAAAGAAGGTAGAGAGAAACATGAAGAAACGTAAGAAAGATATGCAAACGTTTCAGAGTAAAATCTCTTAGTTGAGATTGTAGTTGAAGGATGAAAAACAGAGGTACTTAAATGAAGCATTCCATAAATTAAAAAGGGTTTAGTATCCTATGGATTAAGTTTTGGCTCTACTATTGTAAAGATGGATAGGAGAGTGTTATGTGTATGGATGAGAAGATATCATTCTCCATTTTGCACATAAGTCCTCTATGAAGATTGTATTGTACTTCACCAAAAGAAAGGGATGGAGGAATTCCCTTGTTGTAGGACGCCAATTAAGAAGTATCTACTTTGCTGATTTTTAATAGTTAGCAACTTGAAAACAACGAAAGAAAAAAGAAGCTAGTCATTATTTTTTCCCAAAAAAGGTTCATATGTCCTTTTTTAGGACTTCCTTTTCATCAACTCTTACATATATGGTATAAAAGAAAGGTCTGAAAAAAGGACATACAAACTTTTTCTGAAAAGAAAAAACAATGACCAACTTTTTTTTTCTTTTGTTGTTCTGAAGTTGCTAACTATTAAGAATTAGCACAACAGACACTAGTCCGCTTCTAAAGTAGTTTACAATAAGGACATTTGTGCATTCCTTTCTTTTGGTGAAGCACGTTTTCATCTTCACAAAGTACTTGATGTCCACAATGAAGGAAAACCACTAACATTTGCTCATACATACACCATCACACTCCCTTTCAATCTTTACAATATTAGAGCAGAACTTTCTTCATAGGCTGCTAAACCTTTAATTAATTGAAGAATGCCTCATTTAAATGCCTCTATCTTTGATCTTTCATACTGCAATCTCATATGAGAGATTTCAATTTAAGCTTTTGGATATCTTCTTTACACATTGTATGTTTCTGCCTACATTCTCCCCAAAATTATATTCCTCCACTTTCCCTGAACACGAAGTTGATTTCGTTCATCTTTCAAAAAACAGCTTGCTGCAGAAACCTTTGACTCAGTATTTCCTCTTGCTTCAAAAGGACCTGGGAATCATAATATGTAGGGGTCCTTTTTTAGAGTCTTTAAGAATACGATAAATAGAGCGTATTAGTAATGTTTGCATTAGTGATGCTTGTATTAGTTATGTTTGCATTAGTTTTCGAGAGATTATTTCTTACGCATTATTTTGTTTGGTGTATTAAAAATAACATGTATTATGTAGTTTCTACTGGTGGAAAAGATGTAGACAACTTTTAGGAGAAATTATATCTTTAACCATGCTAATGTATGAATTAAAATCCCTTACATTATTATTACCATGAATTTTCACATATTAGTAATACACTTCAATCCACTAGAGTCTATAACTAATGTTTGCATTAGTTATGCATATGTCGAAACTGAACCAAATGAGGTACAACTAAAGGACAAAGTTATGATAGCATTGTTATTTTTAATCTACTCTACTAACGACTCTCACAAATTTATTTTGTTATAATAGGAGGAAGTGCATCATAAGTAGATTGCATAAGTGAATGCTTGAACCACTATTACCCAAGTCAGTAAGTTAAAAAGAACTTAAATTATGTCTGATATGTATAACAAATCACTAATGAACTAAATACTCCAAAGCAGTGTCACGACCCAAACTAGGGCCTAGATGTGACACGGCGTATAGGGACCCCAAAAGAACCCCAAGCAAGCCTCTTAACATATCAGTACACATTCTTGATCGCAGAAGCAATTAAACAACAATAAAAGAGTAGAAATAAGGGCATAGGGACTAAGGGGAAACCTTCATTTCATGGAAACATCAAGAGAGTCAAGCTTATAGCATCATTAAATAATTGTCCAACAATACTTCTAAATATAGAACTTAGTGGGGGCCAAGACAAGTAACCGGGCTCACCATCATAGTAATGATAATAGGTAATCCATGTATACAAGATATAATATGAACATAAGCATGAGAGGAGATAGATATTGTCCTCGGATATGAGGACTCACCAAAAGCTATTTTGAACAATCCGTCTGGCCACGTGGAGGAGAACAAATAAGGGATCCGGTTCCTACATTGTGATATCATGTAGGTATAGAGTATGCATTAGTATGCCTGAATATACTAAGTATAGGGGATGCAATGCAACAAAAGATAGATACAAAACAAAAATGCATAATTAGATAATAACTAAGCATATAGCAATATGGCATGCATGTATGATGCTTGAAGTAAAACATGCTTGAAAATATTCATACTTGCACAATTTGTTTAACATAGTAAGGTGACATGATTAGATCATCCAAATACATTGTACTAGAGGGTGAGGGATATAGCATAGGTTATAACGCCTTCTAGTAGGTAATGGGTAGTACATGAGGGTAAAGAGATAACATAATTCATAACCTCTACATGTAAACATGAGATAGTGAGTAGCACATGAGGGAGGAAGGTAGCATAGGTCATAACCCCTATATCTGAGCATGAGATAATACATAATATTGAATTGCATGTGAGGGTGAGGCATAACACATAGCTTATAAGCCCTTCATATGGTTACATTAGATAACCTCAAATCATACAAGAGGGTAAGGAAGACAACATAGTTCATAACCCCTTCATGTAGATATGAGTAAGTGAGTAGCATGAATTCGTACATGAGGGTAAGGTGTACAACATAGTTATAACCCCAACATGTAGAAATTGGCCTTATACTAGAGGGTGAGGCATACAACATAGTTCATAACCCCATCTAGTAGGCTTTAACTTAAACCTTCACATAAGCAATCAATAATTCATAAACAACCGAGACTCGTAGAACCATATATAATTTCATCCTTTCAAAACATACTTATTAACCCACCACATCATGAAGTCACATGACTTGTGAACCATGCAATGAATAACTCAAGAAACATTAACCGATCATTTTATCAAACACTTGGTGGGTGTGAAATGCTAGTTTAAAATCATGCAATTTAAGAGCGAAACCATGTGAGGAAAACCAATGTAAAACCACCCATCAATACTTTGTAACACCCTCTAGAATTATAGATCAACACCCTTTATCATACCCCACATTGGATCTTGGATTCATAGCTCAAAACATGCTTAGATAGTCACAAGATTATGAAACCCCAACATAGTATTATAGTGAAATTCATAATATGTAATACCCATAAGTAAATCAACTTAGAATCATGCAATTTGGGTAGAAAGGAAGTTAGCCACAAAGGGTGAAAGGATGCATTGGTTGAAACCCACATTCCTTGGACCTTGAGTTCCTTGGAATTTAGTTGGGAAAGAATGTAAGCTTGGAAGTGGGTCTTGGAATCCAAACTAGTTCTCGAGTTTCCTTGAATTTATATTAGGGTCATGGTGAAGGGTCTTGAGAGAACTTGAGAGTGTATTTAATATGAGAGTAATGAGTTTGATCCTTTGGAAGAAGGTTTAGATCTTTTGGGAAGGTTAAGATAGCATTGAAAGTCTACAAAGGTCATTAGAGTAATTCAAATTTACGAAAATGCCATTAGAGAACGGATGGAAGATTATCAAAGTATTACCTCACTGGAGGCTTGACTGGTCGTGTGGCACTCCACGAGTCATGTGGAGTTCCTGTGAGATGAGGCTTAGGCAAATAATTGGATTTGGCACACTTGGGAAGAAGTTAGCGTCATCGTCACTTTGACGGCTACTTCACGGGCCGTGTGGTGTTTCACGGTACGTGTAACAGTCCGTTGAACAACACTTGGGCAAGAAAAGCTGGCCCGGCCACTTCATGCTCCATCCCAATGAGTTGTCAACCTTCACACGGCTAGTCAAGGATGCCCTAGTACCTCACTCAGCCAAAATCTCCCCTCAAGCCAATCTTGCCTATCTTGCACACCCCCAAGACCCTCCACGGTGTCAGTGGCAAGCCACACGGCCCGTGCCACTGGCTGTGTCACATTCCTTAGGTCATAAATGGCCTTTTCCATCCCCAAGACATCCAAACGACCTGTCCAATACATCACTAGTCGTCAAGCTGTCCATATGACATCACTGCACTGGAGGGTCTCACGAAAACGATCATAACTCTTTCATCTGATTCAGAATGAGGCGAAACAAAGTGTGTTGCAAAGATAACTGAAAGGGATTTTATTCAACATGTCATAGAGCACCCAATTCCAAGTGTGCTTGTTTAACTTTGACCCTTGCATGAACCAATACCCACAACACAACTCGGAGGTAAGTCTTGAACTTGTCCAAGTACTAGGGGTCTCCTATGACCCTAATACACTCTCCACCTAAATAAATGATTCTTCAAGCATGGGTACGTAAGAGCATGAAGTTACGGGGTGTCACAATATCTCCCCCTTGGGAGCATTTGTCCCCGAATGTCAAAGAAATGAAAACAAGGAATGCAATCATGGAGATTTTAGCCTTAAATTAGATGCAACAAATGCACTTAAACATGATTTTCAAAGAAGTCCCAACATACACATCATAATTACCGTAAAACTTTGTCAATATAAACATGAATGCTTGCAATGACATAGGGGTGAAACATAAGGACTTGGAATCATAAAAAAAGGACCTAACGTCTTATCATATGCTTGAATAGAATGAAAGAGATATGGATATTACTTTTCCATGTACGTTTCATCTCCCTGAAAGACACTTTCGACTAGACGATTCTTCCAATGGGCCTTGACAAATACTACATCCTTATCAATCAATTTCTCCACCCTTCCATCCAATACCTCCATCGGGACCTTCTCCTAAGCCAATTTATCCTACACAACACCCACAATCTCAAATAGTTCTGTAGCACTAGAGTCACTAATGCATCCCCTCAACCTAGAAACATGAAGAACCGGATGGACCATATCCATATCCATAAGCAATTCCTATTCACAGGCAACCTCACCAATCCTTTTCAACACTCTACAAGGACTCACAAACCAAAAACTAAATCCCCTTTCTGGCCAAACCGGGCCACACCCTACATGGATAGGACTTCCAAGTGAACTCAATCTTCAACACAAGGACACATATCCTACCCTAGTACAAAATGACACCATCTCCTCCTTGGGAGACAACTCTACATCTCCACCTTACACCAAAGATTTCAAATTCTAACAAGTCGGTGTCAATTTCTTGCTTTTCTTTCACCTCATAATCCAAGAAAGATTTTGAACCATCAACTACCACAATATCACCGTTATCAGCCTCTTCCAACCTAACTCTAAATCTAGCTAACTGATGGACCTCTCTAGCCACAATATTTATTCCAACAAAATCACAAGGCGAGACCTAAATGCAACATGACTATAGAACAATTCCCATAGACCCTTCTAGCAATAATAAACTCACACAACCATTCGGGACACACAAGACTCTTACTAACAAAAAAAATGAAAAATGAGAGGAATAGGAACCTCCGGAGCCATCAAAGCATGCATAACAAAATCAAAGGAAATCTCACTATACAGGTAGCAACATCAAGTGTTTCATCAACCCCTTTCCTCCCTTGAAGATCATAGAACTGATTGTGCCTTGGGGCACCACCTTGTGGATGAATATCTTTACCCTTACCTTGAGTACGAGGACAATCTTTACTCTTAAGCCCCTCTTTACCATAACGGAAACAAACATTGATATCCTTCAAACATGGGCCTCTATAGCATCACCTCTATCTTTGAAACTTTAGAACTTACCCTCAAAGCGGGCCCTCTTGGCCTCACTACCCCTTCTCTTATCATTTGAAGTCTCAAGAGCACTCGCTTGTTGATTGAGTTGGTTGTCAATGTTTTATTGCTTTGGCCAATACCCATAGAGCATTGTGAAACTCTGTATTTTATATATCACCATCCTGAGTAGCTTGATACATATCCAGAAATGTAACTGTTAGGGATTAGCAATAAGCTCTACGGGATGTAACTCTATCACACGACATAGATCATGAAGAAGGGAAACATTTCCTAAAACTCCTCATAATCTCTCATTCATAGTCGTGGCGTGCTTCACAACTATGAATAAGAATCTTATCAAAATAGTGTGTTGGACTTTGAGGACCATTAACAAACTAGTTCTTTAATACCAACTTTGTCACGACCCAAACTAGGGCCTAGATGTGACACGACACATGGGGACCCCGAAGGAACCCCAAGCAAGCCTTTTAACATATCATTGCACATCCTTAGTCCCGAAAGTAATTAAACAACAATAAAAAAGTAGAAATAAGGGCATAGGGACTAAGGGGAAACCTTCATTTCATAAAAACATAAAGAGAGTCATACTTATAGTATCATTAAATACTTGTCCAACAACACCTCTAAACATAGAACTTAGCGGGGGCCAAGATGAGCAACCAGGATCACCCTCATAGTAATATCAATAGGTAATCTAAATATACAAGATATAATCAAAACATAAGCATGCAAGAAGATAGATATTATCCCCAGAGATAAGGACTCACCAAAAGCTATCTTGAACAATTTGTCTAGCCACGTAGAGGAGAATCAATAGGAGCTCCGGTTCCAACATGGTGATATCATGTAGGCATAAAGTATACGTTAGTATGTATGAATGTACTAAGTATGGGCAATGCAATGCAATAAGAGATAGGCTCATAATCGAAATGTATAAATGGATAATAACTTAGCATATAGCCATATGGCATGCATGTATGATGTTTGAAGTAAAACATGCTTGAAAATATTCATACCTGTATAACTTATTTAAAACAGTAAAGTGACATGGTTAGATCATCCAAATACCTTATAATAGAGGGTGAGGGATATAAAATAGGTCATAACTCCTTTTAGTAGGTAATGGGTAGTACATGATTGTAAATAGATAGCATAGTTCATAACCCCTACATATAAATGAGATAGTGAATAACACATGAGATTGGAAGGTAGCATATGTCATAACCCCAACAACTGAGCATGAGATAATACATAATATTGAATCATATATAAGGGTCGGGCATACCCTATACTTCATGACACTTTCATATGAGTACATTGCATAACCTCAAATCATACACGAGGGTAAGGAGTACAACATAGTTCATAACCCCTTCATATAGATATGAGTAAGTGAGTAGCATGAATTCATACATGAGGGTAATGTGTACAGCATAGTTCATAACCCCTACATGTAGAAATTAGCCTTATACAAGAGGGTGAGGCATACCACATAGTTCATAACCCAATCCAGTAGGCTTTAATATAAACCTTCACATACGAAATCAATAATTCATAAACAACCGAGACTCGTAGAATCATATATAATTTCATGATTTCAAAACATACTTAGTAGTCCAAGACATCATGAAGTCACATGACTTATAAACCATGCAATAGACTATCAATAACTCAAGAAACATTAACCGAATATTTTATCAAACACTTGGTGGGTATGAAATGCTAGTTTAAAATCATGCAATTCAAGAGTGAAACCATGTGAGGAAAAATAATGTAAAACCACCCATCAATACTTTGTAACATCCTCTAGAATTATACATCAACACACTTCATCATACCCCACATTGGATCTTGGATTCATAGCTCAAAACATGCTTAGATAGATACAAGATTATGAAACCCCAACATATTATTATAGTGAAATTAATAATATGTAATGCCCATAAGTAAATCAACTTAGAATCATGCAGTTTAGGTAGAAAGGAAGTTAGCCACAAAGGGTGAAAGGATGTATTGGTTGAAACCCATATACCTTGGACTTTGAGTTCCTTGAAATTGAGTTGAGAAAGAGTCGAAGCTTGAAAGTGGGTCTTGGAATCCAAACTTGTTCTTGAGTTTCCCTGAATTTGTATTAGGCTCTTGGTGAAGGCTCTTGAGAGAATTTAAGATTGTATTTGAGAAGAGAGTAATGAGTTTGATCCTTCGGAGGACGGTTTAGGTCTTTTTGGAAGATTAAGATAATATTTGAAGTCTAAAAAGGTCATTGGAGTAATTAGAATTTATGAAAACACCATTAGTGAATGGATGGAAAAATTGGCCAAGAGTTGCCTCACTGGAGGCTTGACTGGCCGTGTGGCGCTTCATGGGTCGTGTGGTGTACCCGTGAGATGATACTTAGGCAAACAAATCGAAATTGGAACACTTGGGAAGAAGTTAGCGTCATCGTCACTTTGACGAACCACTTCACAGGCCGTGTGGTGCTTTACAGTCCATGTAGTGGTCTGTTGCACAACACTTGGACAAGAAAATGTGGCCAGGGAACTACATACCCCAGCTCTACAAGTCGTCAACCTTCACATGGCCAGTCAAGGGTGCCCGTAGCACCTCATTTAGCCAAAATCTCCCCTCAAGACAATCTTGCCTCTCTTGTAAACCCCCACGACCCTCCACACGATCAGTGGCAAGCCACACGACCCGTCCCACAGGCCGTGTGACATTCCCTAGGTCAAACAATGGCTTTTGCCATCCCCAAGACATCCAAACGGCCCTTCTAACACATTACTGGTCGTCAAGCTATCCATGTGACATCACTGCACGAGATGGTCTCACGAAAATGATCATAACTCCTTCATCCAACGTTGGAATGAGATGAAACCAAGTGCATTGCAAATATAATTGAAAGAGATTTCATTTGACATGTCGTCTACCGTCCAATTCCAGGTTTCCTTAAAGTTATGCTTGTTTAAATTGACCCTTGCATGAACCAACACCAAAAACACAACTCGGAGGTACGTCTTGAACTTGTCCAAGTACTAGGGTCTCCCGTGACCCTAATACTCTCTCCACCTAAACAAATGAGGCTTGAAACATGGTTACATAAGAGCATGGATGTACAGGTGTCACAATACCTCTCTCTTGGGAACATTCATACTCGAATGTCAAAGAAACGTAAACAAGGAAAGTAATCATGGAGATTTTAGCCAAACATGGATGCAACAAATGCACTTAAACATGATTTTCAAAAAGATTCCCAACATGCACATCACAATTACCATAAAATATTGTCAATATAAACATGAGTGCGTGCAATGACATAGGGGTGAAACATAAGGACTTGGAATCATAAATAAAGGACTTAACATATTATCGTAAGCTCGAATAGAATGAAAGAGATATGGATATTACTTCTCCATGTCCGCTCTGGCTCCTTAAGAGATACTTTCGACTTGATGATTGTTTCAATGGGCCTTGACAAATACTACATCCTTATCAATCAACTTCTCCACCCTTTCATCCAATACCTCCACCGGGACCTTCTCTTGAGCCAACTTATCCTACACAACACCTACAATATCAAAGAGTTCTATAGCACTAGAGTCACCAATCCTTCCCCTCAACCTAGAAACATGAAGAACCGGACGGACCATATCCATATCCATAAGCAATTCCTATTCACAGGCAACCTCACCAATACTTTTCAACACTCTACAAGGACGCACAAATAAGAAACTAAATCCCTTTTCTTGCCAAACCGGGCCAGACCCTACATGGGTAGGACTTCCAAGTGAACTCAATCTTCAACACAAGCACACATAGCCTACCCTAGTACCAAATGACACCATCTCTCCGTTGGGAGACAATCTCCACATCTCCACCTTACACCAAAGAATTCAAATTCTAACAAAGCGGGGTCAATTTCTTGCTTTGCTTTCACCTCATCATCCAAGAAAGATTTTGAACCATCAACTACCACAATATCACCATTATCAACCTCTTCCAACTTAACTACTAATTTAGCCAATCGATGGACGTCTCTAGCCACCATATTTATTTCAACAAAGTAACAAGGCGAAATCTAAATACAGCATGACTATGGAACAATTCCCATAGACCTTTCTAGCAAAAATAGACTCATAAAACCATTCGGGATACACAAGAATCTTACTACCAACAAAAGGAATAATGAGAGGAATAGGGACCTCCGAAGCCATGAAAGCATGCACAACTAAATCAAAGGAAACCTCAACATACCGATAGCAACATCGGGCATTTCATCAACCCCTTGCCTCCCTTAAATAGCATAGAATCGATTGTGCCTTGGGGAACCACCTTGAGGACAAAAATCTATACCCTTTCCTTGAGTATGAGGACAATCTTTCCTCTTATGCCCCTCTTCACCATAATGGAAACAAGCATTAGTATCCTTCAAACATGGTCCTCTATGAACCTTACCACATGTTGGACACAAAGCATTAACTTCTATCTTTGAGACTTTGGAACTTACCCTCAACATGACCCTCTTGGACTCACTACCCCTTCTTTTACTATTTGAAGTCTCGGGAGCACTCACTTGTTGATTGAGTTGAGTTGTCAATGTTTTTACTGGTTTGGTCAATACCCATAGAGCATTCTGAAGTTCCGCATTTGATATATCATTGTCCTGAGTAGCTTGAGACATATCCTAAAATGTAACGATTAGGGTTTAGCATTAAGCCCTAGGGGACCTAACTCTATCGCATGACATAGATCATGAAGAAGGGAAACATTTCCTAAAACACCTCATAGTCTCTCATTCATAGTCATGGCGTGCCTCACAACCATGAATAAGATTCTTATCGACATAGTGTATTGGACTCCGAGGAACATTAAAAACCTAGTGCTCTGATACCAAGTTTGTCACGATCTAAACTAGGGCATAGATGTGACATGACGCATGGGGACCCCTAAGGAACCCGAAGAGAGCCTCTTAACATATCATTACAGATCCTTGATTGCGGAAGCAATTAAACAATAATAAAAGAGTAGAAATGAGGATATGGAGGCTAATGAGAAACCTTCATTTCATAAAACATCAAGAGAGTCGAGCTTATAACATTATTGAATGCTTGTCCAACAACACCTCTAAACATAGAACTTAGTGGGGGTCCAGACAAGCAACCGAGCTCTCCCTCATAGTAATTACAATAGGTAATGCAAGTATATAAGATATAATATGAACATAAGCATGAGAGAAGATAGATATTGTCCCCGGACATGAGGACTCACCACAAGCTATCTTGAACAATCCGTCTAGCCATATAGAGGAGAATCAATTTGAGCTCCTGTTCCTACATGGTAATTTCATGTATGCATAGAGTATGTGTTAGTACGTTTGAATGTACTAAGTATGGGGGATGCAATGCAACAAGAGATAGAAACATAATCGAAATGCATAATTAGATAATAATTAAGCATATTGCAATATGACATGCATGCATGATGTTTGAAGTAAAACATGCTTGAA
This sequence comes from Solanum ossicruentum, assembly GCA_025774065.1. Classification (NCBI taxonomy): domain Eukaryota; kingdom Viridiplantae; phylum Streptophyta; class Magnoliopsida; order Solanales; family Solanaceae; genus Solanum; species Solanum ossicruentum. Next base: position 3,997 of record JAOTQR010005722.1, on the reverse strand, counting down.
AATATTCATACTTGCATAACTTTTTTAACATAGTAAGGTGACATAATTAGATCATCCAAATACCTTATACTAGAGGGTGCGGGCTATAACATAGGTCATAACCCCTTCTAGTAGGTAATGAGTAGTGCATGATGGTAAAGAGATTGCATAGTTCATAACCCTTACATCTAAACATGAGATAGTGAATAACGCATGAGGTTGGAAGGTACCATAGGTCATAGCCCCTACATGTGAGCATGAGATAATATATAATATTGAATCGCATGTGAGGGTGAGCCATACCACATAGTTTATAACCCCTTCATATGAGTATATTGTATAACCTCAAATCATACATGAGGGTAAGAAGTACTACATAGTTCATAACCCTTTCATGTGAATATGACTAAGTGAGTAGCATGGACTTGTACATGAGGGTAAGGTGTACAACATAGTTCATAACCCCTACATGTAGAAATTGGCCTTATACAAGAGGGTGTAGCATACAACATAGTTCATAACCCTATCTAGTAGGTTTTAACATAAACCTTTACCCATAAGAAAATCAATAATTCATAAACAATCGAGACTCATAGAATCATATACAATTTCAGGATTTCAAAACATATTTAGTAGCCCACAACATCATGAAGTCATATGACTTCTACACTATGAAATAGACCATTAATAACTCAAAAATCATTAACTAAACATTTTATCAAGCACTTGGCTGGTGTAAAATGCTAGTTTAAAATCATGCAATTCAAGAGTGGAAATATGTGAGAAAAACCAATGTAAAACCACACATCGATACTTGGTAACAACCTCAAAAATTATACATCAAAACCCTTCATCAAATCCCACATTCAATATTAGATTCATAGCTCAAAACATGCTTATATAGTCACAAGATTATGAAACCCCAACATAGTTTTGTAGTCAAATTCATAATATGTAATACCCATAGGTAAATCAACCTAGAATTATGCAATTTCAATAAAAAGGAGACTTAGGAACCAAGGTTGAAAGGACCCATTGGTTGAAAAATACATACCATAGACCTTGAGTTCCTTGGAATTGAGTTGGGAAAAAATGGAAGCTTGAAAGTATATCTTGGAATCCAAACTTGTTCTTGAGTTTCCTTGAATTTGTATTAGGGTCTTGGTGAAGGCTATTGAGAGAATTTGAGAGTCCATTTGAGATGAGATTAATGAGTTAGATACTTTGGAAGAGGATTTTGGTCTTTTGGAAAGGTTAAGATAACATTAGAAGTCTAAAAAGGTCATTAGAGTAATTAAAATTTACGAAAATGCCATTAGAGAACGGATGGAAAATTAGCAAAGTGTTGCCTCACTGGAGTCTTTACTAGTAGTGTGGCACTCCACGAGTCATGAGGAGTGCCCATGTGATGAGACTTAGAAAAAAAATTGGAATTTGAACACTTGGGAAGAAGTTAGCATCATCGTCACTTTGATGGACCACTTCTCGGGCCGTGTGGTACTTCATGGTCCGGGTAGTGGTCTGTTGCACCACAATTGACAATAAAATGTGGCTAGGCCACTTCATGCCCCAGCCCCACGAGACCTCAACCTTCACACGTCCAATCAAGGGTGCCCGTGGCACCTTACTTAGCCAAACTCTCCCCTCAAGCCAATCTTGCCTCTCTTGCACACCACCACGACCCTCCACATGGTTAGTGGCAAGCGATACGACCCATACCACTAGCTATGTCACAATCCTTATGTCAAAAATGTCCCTTTTGCAGCCCCAAGCTATCCAAACTGACCGTCCAACACATCACTAGTCGTCAAGTTGTCCGTGTGACATCACTGCATAGGAGGGTCTCACCAAAACTATCATAACTCTTTCATCCGACCTCAGAACGAGGTAAAACCAAGTGTGTTGCAAAGATAGCTCAAAGAGATTTCATTTGGAATGTCGTAGACCACCTAGTTCCAAGTGCGATAAAAGTTATGCTCATTTAATGTTGACCCTTGCATGAACCAACACCCAGAACTCAACTTGGAGGCAAGTCTTGAACTTGTCCTAGTATTAGGGGTCTCCCATGACCCTAATACACTCTCCACCTAAGTAAATAAGGATTGAAACATAAGTAAATAAGAGTATGGAGGTATGGGGTATCACAAAGACTAATTGTATTGGTCAAAAACATTTTGCCTTGCCCTACTTGGCAAAAAAGATTAATTACTAGAATAAAAATACCTCAAACTTATCCAGGCCCTTATTGGCTTTCTCTTATTGCTTCTTGAAATCAGTTGTTTTATGTTTGATGGTTCATAACTCTTCCTTCAATGAGCGCTTCTCTATGTCTCCTACTTTACACTTCTCTGCATCTTCCACTTGTGTAAAGCTTTTTGCATGTTTATGGTCTCTGCGCACTGGAAGAGAGCTTTAAGGTCTCCATCCCCTTTTTAGTACAACATTATCCCCCCTCCCCCATCTGTTAATATCAGAATTAGTTGTCTCAATCATGTAATCAATATTTATCAATATTTGCTCCATCTCCAAAATTCTTTTCATGGTGTTTTCCTCCAACGTTTACGTTTCCTTCTGAACCTTTTCAGCATCTTCTTTTTCTTGCCTCAACATGTTAAGCACAGTCTGGTCCTAGTGAAGCCTCGAGTAGTCTGCATCACCTTTTCTTTTGCTCAGCCAGACTATCATTGGAGCTCTTTTTGCAATGACTTCAAATAGGAAGCTAGCAACAATATAGCTTCTTCTCTCACAGGTTGAGAGATGTATTTCCCAAAGACTCATCATATACGATACAAGAATAATTATTTGGCACCTAGAAGAAATAGTTATTTTATTGGGAGCCTTTATGCTAGGGTTAGGCTCCAAGATTAAATTGTTGAGGCAACAAGAAAAAGTTCACAAGGAAACGTACATGCCAGAGAAAAGTACCAAAAAGAGGATGTTGGAGAAAGAGCAACAATTGGTAAATACCAATTACATGATTGAGATAAGTAATTCTGATCCCTACAGTTTGGAGGAGTATAATGTTGTACTAAAGAAGGAGACGGAGGCCTTAAAGCTCTCTGCTAATAAGTATTCTATACATATGGATAAAGCTTTAGTAAAGGAGCAAGACACATTGAAGAAGTGTCAAATGGGAGATATGGAGAAACGATCATTGCAGGAGGAGTTATCTACTATTGAGAATAAAACAACTGACTTCCAGCAGCAAGAACAGAAAGCCAACAATGCCTGTTGCATTTTGAGGTATTTTTATTCTAGTAATGAAACTTCTTTGTCTAATTAGTCAAGGCAAAATATCTTCTAAAGCAGCATCATTAGTGTTTTTGGTGCTTGAAGAAGTATAAAAAACACATTGAGAAAGTGTACTAATAGCCATATATAAGTATACAAAATGCTAAGGGAAGATGAAACCATATGCGAGAATGTCTGGTGATTGATGAAGGTTTTTGAAGAAATCAAGATTATACATATTCCCTCGAATATGGAATGTATTAGCTCATAATCTAGCTAAATTCTCTATTACATTAAAATAGGATTTCTTGGGACTTCAAGCTATGTGGTAACTGATGCAATGATGTCTTATAGAGATCTTAAACATATTTTAAAGTAATGCAATAAAGTGTTTTACTGAAAAGAAAAAATCTAACACTGCTAACTATTCAGCCGACTCATCTAATATGGAATTCTATTAACAGTCATGATGATACCCAGATTTTTTTTACCTTTAATCACACTGAATGCTATATAGTCAGCATCCAAAAGACAGTTGTCACGACCCGATCCAGGGGTCGTGACTGGTGCCGATTGGGCACCCGAACACTACCAAACCAAATTCCCAGTTATATTAGCTAAGGAATCTACCGAAATTTTGGCAGAGTTTACTCTGTTTTACTGACTAACCGCACCTGCAAACAGAAACCTAGTACATAGCAAAGATGTACACATATGCATATGCGGGCCGACAAGGTCACCGCTGCGGTAAAATCGCCCAATAGAAATCTCATACATACACAATCAT
>JAOTQR010005711.1:0-18655 GCA_025774065.1 Solanum ossicruentum | reverse complement strand
ATTTTGATCCAATTGAGGACTTCCGACTCAAACTTGATTATGCACACCAAATTCACTTGATACACTAATCACGCACCAAAAATATACTTATTTCAAATTACACAATATCCACAACAAAATTTTCCAATTGGATAATTATCCCGAATTTAAAGAAATACGGGGTCTAACAATAATAAGTAATAGCCAATTAAACAAAAATTCATGTTTAAACATCAATAATCATGAAAATTTTAAAAATTACCACCATTATAGAAATATTTACAACCATTGTCTTTTTTTAAATAAAAAAACAGAAATAATCAACAACACAAATAAGGTTGAAACTAATTAAATAGAAATTGAAATAATCACAAATCTTTAATATTTGCAACAAATTAAAAATAATATTCCCTCTGTCCCATTTTATGTGGCACCCATTCCTTTTTGGTCAGTCCAAAAAATAATGTTACCTTACTCTAATTAGAAATAATTTAACTTTAAAAATCCCTTTTTTACCCTTAATGAAATGATTCTCAGCTACATAAATTTTAAAAAATGATTTTAGAAATATCTTGTTGGTATGTATATGCATGATGTGGCTACGATTATCTATATCTTTACAGAGTACTTTTGGTAGAATTTCTTAATTAAATTGATTCTGTGTTGCCCTATGGTTTATATGATCCTACATACTGTTGTTATCTGTTATGTACTCGTGCCATTAGTTACTGACTAGAGATACACCATGTTTTGGGGATGGTCATAGTTGTACCCCTAGCGAAGCCTTGTGACCTGTAATACGAGATACGTAGACATTGAGCCACTGGCGAGTTAGAGACGGGAATGTGACCCTATTAGCGAGGTGTAAGTTATATCCTACAAAATTTCTGGTCTATTTGTGATGAGACACTAGTTATATGGATTAGTCCTGGGGATTGGCATCTAGTTGAGAGGGGCATATTTTTAGTGGGCTAGTACATGGTTGCCTTAGGTGATATCTTTAGTGGTTGCTGAGCTACGATATGATCTTAGTGAGTGTTATCCTTATGATTATATAACCTCTTGGGCCTTAGCTTAGGTTATACCGACGCTGCCCTATGAGTTGCTTTACATAGAAAGGGGCCTGGTAAACGTAGTATAAGCTAGAGCCTAGGGCAGGCATGCGTATTAACTTGAATTGCACCTGTATGAGTATGTATTGCCTGTTGGTACAGATATATGTGGACTAGGAGACTGTGCATTAATTCTAGGTCATACCATGATTGGGTTATGAACATACTATGATTCTGTGGGGCCTATCTATCGAGGGCACCTATGATACCCCTATTATTACAATACATTTATTTCCATTACCTGCAATGAGATAGATTGTAGCATGATTTCCTGCTAGCCCTATTCTATTCTAATTATTGAGGTCTATGTGTTGTTATACTGAGGTTAGCTGCTACTTTGAGTCCCTTGCATTCCTTGGGAATGAGTTTTTTATCGTGACTTGGGAGAGATGATATGATTTGGGGACCCAAATCCAGTTAGAGAGAAAGTGGGAGATTTTTCTAATGTTACGCTCTGAGACCTAGATGGCACACCCTATTGTTCAAGTCTCGAGGTCACGTCCGAGTGTCTAGACATAAGTGACGCTCCTTGTGGTCATAGTCTCTGGTGGTCACATCCAAGTATCTGAAATGGGGTGTCGTTTCTAAAAGGATCCAAGCATTGGCAATTTCTTTGAGCCTGGGGTGTTGTTGATTGATATTTTGTAGGGAAGAGCCCTGTGATTGATACATTGATGATGAGACATTATTGATTACGATAAGGTGATTCTTTCTCCCGTGGGGCATATGGTCCACCGTTATATTTATGGTCAGACCACTTGGCCCTGGCTGATTGCGCAACCGGAGGCTAGGTCGGAAGACCCAGGGGTTAGAGTCATCTGAGTCCCTGTGTGACACTACTTTTAATGGATCAGGTGCCACATGTCGGCACAGGGTTGAGGATCAGTAGACTTATGACTGTTGGGGCGAGGCCCTTGACTACTTACCCCTGGATCTATTCACCTATTCATGCCCTGATTGTGCATGGGTGTACCTCCTGGGCTTATGGGGGCTCAGGGGCATTCAGGCTTAAATACTATTGCCTTACACCCACGTACAACTTACCCTTATTCTGATGATATGGAGAGCTGGGCTCTATGATGGTTCTATGGGATTCTGTGATTGTCTATAGGTATGATTATTGGGCGCGGGTGTACCTTTTGGTTTCTGGGCCCCCAGTTGGCATACATGCATAGATACTAGGGCCTTGCACTTGCATACAACACTATACCTCAGTTGGGGGCAGTTGTGGTATTGTCCTACCCAGTCTTCGTTAGTTTGTATCGATGTTCAGTACTTAGGTTGGTTCAGGTTGTCATTGTTCTTCACTATGATTGGTTCAATTATGGTTTGAGGTTTCCCAGACATGCCTATGCATTGACCTAAGTTTATTTTGCTACACTGGTGTAGTTCTATATATTTGGACTTTATTTATATTCACTATTTCTCTCGGTTGGCCGATGATGCCTACTGGGTGCATTTTCTAGTAGTCACCCCTATTTTTGCATCTCTCTATAGTGCAGGTCTAGGTAAGGGTCGTGATAGTTGAGTTGGGGAACTTCGGGAGCACTCAAGAGACTTTTGGTGAGCACCGACTGCTTTGGCGTTTTCGCAGGCTCCTTTATGTTGATGGTCGTCTTTTACATCTATACATCGGCCCTATACATTAGAGTTTGATATTTGTAGGTGCAGGTTTTGTATATTATTATGATTATTGATATATGTATACGATGTGTCCTTATGTCTATTGTAGCTTTGTACAGTTGACTTCTAGGTTTTGGGTAGGTTTTGACAAATATATATTATTATTGTATCGATTTGGTTTGGACTAGAGAGCTAGGACAGGTACCCTTGGATTGGGAATTGGCTTACCTGTAGGTGGGATTAGTAGGTGCCATCATGACCAGGATCGAATTGTGACGCAGTGGTTCCTATGTTGGAGTGTGAGGCAAACAAGAATGTTGGAATAAAAAACACAACGAGGAGAGTAGAAGAATAACAACTGTTTTGACAAAGACATATAATGAAGTGTTGGTGGGAAATAAGAAATTGTCAAATAGTATGACGGTTAGTACAAGAGTTTCCTACTTTTTAATGTATTCTTCAATAAAAAAGAGCATAATCATGATTATCTTTTATTGAAGATACGAGCATCAATAGAACATCTTCATCCCGTTATAAATGGTGCAAAGAGATTCATGGTTAGTTTGAACAAATGTATGTGTAGCTGCGGAAGGTTTTAGCATGATGAAATGTCATGTAATCATATATTAGCTGCTATTGAATATAGGAACAAATATGCTGAGTTTCTTCTGCTCAATCTACTATAGTAACAAGAACTTCAAGGATACTTATGCAATACCAATCGAACCACTACCATGCGAAAGCACATGGGTGATTTTACTACAACCCACTATAATAAGGAGACTAGAAAGGCCATGAAACAAAGACAGGAAAAATGGCTTCAATGAAATGAAATGCAAGAAATTTAAGGGCACCACAGTTTGTGTAGGGCAGAAAGGATACAACAAGAAGAATTTCCTCAAAATACCATCTTCTGAATGACTTGTGCTGAATTTTCTGATTTATGTGGGTTAATGTTGTAGTGCTGTTGTTTGTATTGAAAATTATGGGTATGTTTGTTTGTTTAGTTTTATGGTATATTATGTTGTTGGTCATGTGTAGAATCTATTGCATCACTTATTAATTAAATGACTTAACTAATATTTTTGCATTCATTATTAGTTATTAATTAAATGACTTAATTATTAGGATACATGTCTTTTTGGTTATTTGTTTTTATGTATTTTGAGTAACGAAATGTTGGCGCACAGTGACTTGGTATTTCTTTTGGTGTTTGTGATGGTATTCTGAAGGGGTTACTTTTTTTTTTTTTCATTTTGGATGGGAAAACCAAAATCTGGGATTAGTTTAGTTGGAGACAATTCTTTTTGTTTGGAGAAAGATTTATGATAGTAATATAAACATTGTGTACAATTATATAGGAAAATTATTTTGGTTGTAAAAAATTAGAGTATAAAATATTTTTTTGGGTGTATAACTATAAATTGGTGAAAGTATTGTAAAAGGACAGTTTAAAATTGTTATTAAAGTTGAAAGATTGGTGTAAGTTCCATTTAAATACTGTGACGTGGAGTTGATAAATTTTGTTGGTATATTAATTGGATTTAAACACCGAAAAGAAAATAGACAAATGGGGATTGATGATATCTAAAAAAATCAATCAGTGTACTTCATGAATGGTTTAAGCTAACTTTAGGATATACAAACATGACAATAAAAACATAAATAACATTTTATAAAAAGCTTATACTGGGCATGGGAAGATTATACATTTAGACAAAGGCATTCGAAACCAATGAAACCAAAAGAGATCTAAAATATGAAGCATCCACCAACAACAAAAACAGAATGTACACCATACAAATTATTTTTTACAACATTCCAATAAGTACTAAGACTTCCTCCTATGAACATACTTAGACAATAATACACTTTCACTTTTTCCGACATGCTCACGATTACTCATAGGACCACCAAACTTGCTAACCACCTTTCTGGCCACCTAATTTTCACTGATTTCACCAGAATCAATCTTTTTGTTTCCATGGTCCCATAATAATGTCCCATATCTCAGTTGACAGAATTCTTGGTCAAATGTTTTCTTCCAATCTCGGCATAATCATACCTTGCACATATGAGCTACGAAGAAATGCTTGTATACAATCCACAATCACTATGAGGAAAAAATAGAAGAGATTACTACATAAAAAATGGAACACAAATAAAAAAGGAATATTACTTACTTGGAATCATCAACATGCTGTGGAGTGTTATCACAACTAATAATGTGAGGCTATCTGAGAATGCATAATCAACATAGCCTACTGAGTTTTTCCAATCAATATCATCCCTTTTTCTATAAAGTATAGTACTAACCAAAAAGTGAAGAACAATCTTAGACAACTTCCTCACCAACTGTACCACCGCAGCACTGTGGCCGTGTAACACCCCTTAAGTTCCTTCAATATGATTTGGGTGAGTATGTGCAAATGATATTAAGATGATGCTGAGAAAATCTGAGAAAAACTACTGAAGCAGGTCAGATGAGAGGTCGTACGAGTCGTAGAGAGGATTAAGAGTCGCAAAGAGGGTCCCGTAGGGAATTTTAGTGACTCAAAGTTTCAGGACCCTTCAGCTATGATATGAGTTTACGACTTGTAGCTCCCACCATGACTCATAGTGGAGGGTTTCGTGGCTAGTTCCAGTATTTCATATTTCAAGGCTCATGCAGTCACGAGAGGTAAGTTATGACTCTTATTTTGGACTACAACTCGTAACAAGGAGTTTTGTAAGGACTTACAACAATTCAGGATTTTGAGACTTCCAATCTACGAGGAGCTGTTACGATCGTAGTAAGGACTACAAGTCATAGTCGGGGTCTCAATGACCCTGTCGACAGTTTTAGTGAAGGGTATTTCTGTTCATTCTAATTATTGTTCTATCAACCCCTCACATTTTTGGCTTGTATAAAGCCATGAAAAATAAACTTAAGGCCTTTATTCATAATTGTTCCACCTTGAGAGTTCTTGAGAGCAAAAAAGAGAAGAGGGAGAAGCTAGTATTTTGCAACCCAAGAGCAAATATTGGTTGAGGATCGATTATTCTTCAATTTCCAGATATGTAAGACTTACCAAAGTGTAAGATCTTTCCTTTGCACGCCCCTTCTTCTTCTTGACTCAAGATTTTAGGAAAAGAGTTGAGGGTTGAGAAATTTTATTAACTTAATATTGAAATTCTTGCACTTATCATTAGATCTTGCTCTATTATATGAGAAACTTTCGATATTGCATAAGTAATGATATGAGATGCATACATGCATTTCCCCATTAATAGCATGGACCCTAGTTTACATGATTACATAGAATTTTTCATATAAATTGAGCATGTTAAGTTGATTAAATAGAGCATATGGAGTTGAGTAACTTGGGTATATTGAGTTGAGTAGATTGAGCATGTTGAATCGAATGCGTATAGTATAAGTGAGCATGAGGGACTTCTGTATTGAGTTGCATATATCTCTATACATGACATTTTGCTTGCATCACATGATTGGTTAATTGAATGAGTCTAAATGATCATTTGAGTCTGTGTCGAGTCGATTGATTACATTGATTGATTGAGCTATTGAGCATTGATATGAGATGAGATACACCAAAGGGGTTGAGTTGGAGTTCTTGATTGAGCATTGAGTTATGTGTTGATTGATGAGTTGAGCTTGTTTTAGTCTTGGGAGAAGTATTGAGCATTGAGTTAGGTGATTGAGGAGCACCCCAAAATTACGTTTGCTGATGAGTTATATAAACGACTCTTATAATGCTTTACACAAAGGATTTTTATGGGTTCTCAAGCAAATTATTATTTTGATGGGAGTTCTTGTGATTTTTCAGGAAAAGTGACTAAGGTATGGAGAAAAGGGTGAACTATAGGAAAACGGATGAAAAAGAGCATAAGGAGACCTCCACGGCCCGTGTAGTATCACACGGACTATGGGAGGTCACGTGGAGAAGGCCTTGGAAAGAGGAGAAAAATTGGAACCAAGTGTGAGCACACGGGGACCTACACAACTTATGTACCCCACACGGACCGTGAGGCCCATCGTGGCCTCATACTTGGTGGCTGATAGCAGTAACGAGGAGATAAAGGGCGGCACAAGAGATATTCAACCAAGGAATGTCCCACGGCACCCCTCACAAATTGTGGGAAGTGAGGCGAGTTATGGCATGGCTCGTCAAAGTGACGTGAAGGGCAAGTATCATCAAAAAATAAGCAAGTCGTACAAGTGGAGCCTGACGGAGCTTTTCATGGGCCGTGTGACCAACTATGGTTCGTGATATGGGAGCGCGAAGATAACTTGAGCAAAAAAAGTTGAAGGCAACATGGACAATCCATTTCACAGACCATAGATTCACACACGGCCCGTTAACTAGAACATGGAGTGGCAACATGGATTGAAGATTAAGAGTTGAAGTATGGTAACATGGACTAGTAAACGGTCCGTACAACGCTTCACGGGCGGTGTAGTGGCCCGTGCCCATGCCGAAGTTAATTTTCCTATTTTAAATCGGATTTGGTTTTCATCGCATATAAATACTATTTTTGTTTCATTTTTAGTGAGTCTAGGACGGCTAGAGATAGAAAACTCAGGAGAACACTATTTTGCTTGTAATCCCATTGAACCTTATGGATTTTAATTATCTTGTTCAAGATTGTGATCTGTTGATTTTCTAATTCTTCAATAGTAAGTTCTTCATTATGAATTCTATATATTATTGTAGGTTATCTTTCATGAACATGCTACGCTAAACTCACAACTAGAGTTGTGGGAGCCATGGCAAACTAATAAGATCGACAAATATGGGAAAAATCTTGGTATTGATTAGCGTGTATATCGTAGTAATCTTCACTTTAATTTCCTCTTTATTTTCGATGCATTAGGGTAAGCCTGAATCATTACATGTTCGAAAGGGATGTCTTGATTTGGAAACGAGTTCTACGACGGAGACTCGAGGTTTTTAACCTAGTCTAAGTACTTGAGATCGAGAGGTAAGAGTATTCTGGGATCGAGAAAAAGGGTTAGTAAGTATACATTTTGAGACCGAAAGATGATGAACGATATGCATCTAAGAAGGATCGAAAGGTGAATTAGGTGTTATATAACTTGTTAGATTTTGTATACATAGTCATGAATGAGTTTACCGATGTCATGGGGAACATTATCCTAGCTTCGCATTAATTGTTTAAAATCTAGTAGTCCTTGTACTCATTTGTTAGATTATCTTAATAATTTAATTTTAAAAAACAAAACCCCTATTTACTTATGTATTTTTGTTTCGGGAATAGATATTACATATGAAAACAGTGCTAACAGATTTATTCTCAAGTATTCCCTGTGGAATCGACATCAACTCTAGCTGAGTTCTATATTTGATCAAGGACCGCTTTACTATTTATTTTGGAGTGTTGACTTAGGCATATCAATTTTTATTGTCGTTGCCGGGGAATACATAGAAGTAATAGTCTATTAGTTAAAATTTTCAGTATGTAATACTAGTCCCTAATTTAAATTTTGTTTCTTGTTTTTATTTCTTAGTAGGGAGCCAGTGTTGTATCCCAAACACCCGAAGTAAGGGTGAAGCATATGTTCCCTAAGACCCTGAGTTTACAAAGTCAATCTGCAGAATAAATGCCCAAGAATGCGAAGTAGGTACACAGAGAGAGTTGGCTATGAATCATGTCGGTGGAGGAAATGATGGTTTGGGTGATGATGAACATGCTGCTGATGTGCCACCAGTAGCAGAACTTAGACAGGTGCTGCCTCCTGGTGCATGTTTCCAAGGACCTCAATAGCCCTAAGCAGTGAATGATGATGATGAGGGTGCTGGGACCACTGGAGCAATAGTGCTCCCCTCACTGCCTGCAGGTGTTAAGTTTACCATCACTAGTACTATGCTGCAGATGCTACAGTTGAAAGGGTTCTTCAATGGAGCAGCAACTGAGGATGCAAATCAGCATGTCCTAAAAATTTTAGCGACATGTCAATCGTTTGAAATTCTAGGGCCAGTTAGCAAGCACTTAGGTTTTGGTTACTCCCATTGTCTCTTTCTAGTGCGACGACTAAGTAGTTGAATGATCTTCCACATGATTCCATCTGCACTTGGGGAGAATTAAAAGAGGCATTCTCGGAGAGGTTCTTCCCTGCATCATGATAGCTGAAAACCACAGATGATATTGGGTCTCACAAGCAATTACCGAATGAAGAACTACATGAAACATGGGAGAGATTTAGGAAGAAGCTTAAGTAGTGTCCCAATCATCACCTCACAGATGAACACTTGAAGACAGTCTTCTACAAGACATGCAACTTTGTGATGAAGCCTATCATTAATGTTGCTTGTGGGGGATCATACATGTCTAGGACTTTCCTAAACATACTAGTGATCTTAGATCAGGTAGCTAGAAATAACAGGGCATGGTACACTAGAGATGGAGACTGTTCGGGGTTAGTCTTTGAGATGACTATGGAGCAGTGATAGAAGGAGGAGAATTGGGATCAAGACATGGAGACACAACTGGACTTGCTGGCAAAGCGACTATTAGATGGAGGCGCAGAAAAAGTAAAAGTTGTAGACACAATGCCCAGGTATGAACCAGGGCTATAATTATGATGAAGAGGCAAACTTCTTAGGTAGCCAGGGGGTTATCAGGCATTCAACACCGGTAATCAAGGTTAGAACTATGGTCGTGATCAGAACTATCAGGGAAACTAGTAGAACAGAGATGACTCTAGGAAATGTGAGCGTCAGAATGATGGTGGTGGAAACTCCAAATTAGAAGAGATGATGATGAAGGTTCTAGACAAAGTTGAGTCCACTAAGGTAGGTGTGCAAGACATAAAACGAGAGATGTCCAATGTTTGGCAGCTAGTCGACTCGCATTCCACCTTGATCAAGTAACTAAAGCAACAAATAAGGCAATTATAAGCGTCATTAAATCAGAGAAAAGCTAGCTCATTTCCTAGTGACACTACTCAAAACCCAAAAAATGATGGTCATTGCATGACGGCAACCACGAGGAGCGGTAAAACACTTTCTGACCCTGTTGTAACCAGTAATACAAGTATGGATAAAGCTAAAGGCGAGATACCTAGCCTCATGAAGGTGCATGTTTTTGACTTGACTGAAGAAACTAAGGTGAGACCAGTAGAGCCTGAGGTTGCTAAAAAGGCTTAAGAGTAAGATAAACCAGTGACTCAACTTCTGCCAGCCATCCTTAAGCCACCACCACAATTCCCACAGAGGTTGCAGAAGAAGTTTGAGGATGGCATGTTTCAAAAGTTCTTGTCCATATTGAAAGAGATATCAGTGAACATCCCTCTAGTGGAGGCACTTGAGCAGATGCTGGGCTACACTAAGTTCATGAAAGACACAGTGACTAAGACAAGGACAACCACGATCAGGCTGACAAACAACCTCCACCACTATAGTGCCATTGCTATAAGATCTCTTGTTAAAAAGAAGGAAGATCCGGGAGCCTTCACTATTCTATGTACCATTGGAGCATTTGACTTTACAAGAGCTCTCTGTGACTTGGGTGCTAGTATCAACTTGATGCCGCTGGTAGTTTATAAGCAGCTAGGCTTAAGAGCCACAACACCCACTATAATGTGGCTACTCATGGCAGATAGATCGGTGAAGAGGCCCGTGGAGATTTTATGTGATATGCTCGTCCGTGTGGACAGGTCCATCTTTCCTGTGGACTTTGTTAGTCTGGATTGTCAAGTGGATTTTGAGGTTCCTATCATCCTTGGGAGACCATTTTTGGTTACTCGCAGGGCATTGGTAGATGTGGAGCGAGGGGAGTTGACCATTAAACTGAACACCGAAGAGGTAAAATTCAGTGTGTCTACAGCAATGAAGAGACCCATAGAGGTGGCTGTGATGTCTATCATAGATGTGGAAGATGACTACCTTTTTGAAATCCCACTTAAGGAAATAATGAGTGTAGACACACTGGCAACAATGATAAACTTCCTAGAGAATGGTATTAATGGGTATGCAGACACCGTGAATGCTTTGCAAGGTAGGGGAACTAGATCATTTGTACCTAGAAAGTTGGACTTGGACCTGCAGAATATACTGACAGTACCAAGTAAACCTTCTATCGAGGAGTGTCCAACTGTTGAGCTCAAGGAGCTGCCCCAATACTTAAGGTATGTACTTTTGGGCACTACACTCTTCCTATAATTGTGGCTGCAGATCTCCAAGAAAACCAGGTGGAGACATTGCTAGGGGTCCTCTAAAAGTTCAAGCAAGCTATTGGTTGGACCATTGCTGATATTATCGAGATTCTTCCAGGGATATGCATACACAAGATTAAACTCGAGGATGATTGTGTGCCCAACATTGAGCACCAGCATAGGCTAAATATACCTATGCAAGAGGTCGTGACAAAGGAATCATTAAGTGGGTGGATGCTAGAGTGATATACCCCATTTCTCATAACAAGTGGGTTAGTCCAGTTCAGTGTGTCCCTAAGAAAGGGGGCATAATGGTGGTAGCTAATGACAAAAATGAGTTATTCCCTTTGAGACATGTTACTAGGTGGCGAGTGTTCATGGATTACTGAAAGCTAAATATATGGACCTTGAAGGATCATTTTCCTATGCCCTTCATGGACTAGATGTTTGATAGTTTAGCATGTAGGTGTGGTACTGCTTCTTGGACGGGTACTCGGGGTACAATCAAATATCTATAGCCCCAGAGGATCAGGAGAAGACCACCTTCAGTTGTTTGTATGGGACTTTTGCTTTAATAAGGATGCCTTTCGGGCTCTATAATGCCCTAGCCACCTTCCAGCGATGTATTGTGTCTATCTTCTCCGATATGGTTGAAGACACCCTTGAGGTACTTATGGATGACTTCTCTGTAGTGGGTGATTCCTTCGATACCTGTCTGTTGAATCTTAATAGGGCACTACAACGCTATAAGGAGGATAACTTGGTGCTAAATTGGGAAAAATGCCACTTCATGGTCAAGCAGCGGATAGTCCTTGGCCATAAGATTTCTGAGAAGGGCATAGAGGTGGATAAGGCGAAGATCGAGGTGATTGAGAAATTACCGCCTCCCATATTTGTGAAGGGGGTCTAAGAGTTTTCTTGGGCATGCAGGTTTCTACCATCGCTTTATAAAAGACTTCTCAAAGATTGCACATCCATTGTGCAAGCTATTGGAGAAGGATACAAAGTTTCATTTTGATGATAGCTGCAGGCATGCCTTTGAGACCCTAAAGCAAAAACTGATTTCTGCACCCGTGGTGGTTGCACCTGACTGGGCTTCCCCATTTGAGGTTATGTTTGATACAAGTGGAATTGCTGGCAGGGTTGTGCTTGGACAGAAGCGCAATAGGATTTTTTCACCCCATCTAATATCCAGCAAGAGCCTCAATGATGCTCAAAAGAATTATATAGTGACTCAGCAGGAATTGCTGGCCATGGCGTATGCATTTGGCAAGTTCTGGGCTTACTTATAGGGAAACAAATCGACAGTGCACATTGACCATATAGCTTTGAGATACCTCATGGCAAAGAAAGATGTTAAGCCGAGGCTGATCAGATGGGTTCTCCTGTTGTAGAAGTTTGACTTTGAGGTCCTAGATCGTAAATGATCTAAAAATCAGGTAGCAGACACCTGTCCAGGCAGAAGGATGAGTCAAGGGCAAAGGATCACTTGAACATCAATGATTCTTTCCTCGATGAGCATGTATTGGCAGCTTTAGTTGACCTTATTCCTTAGTTTGCTGATTTTGCTAACTTTCTGTTGAGCGATATTATGCTAGAGGGCCTTAACCCTCACCAGAGAAAAAAGTTCCATTTTAATGTGTGCAAGTACTTCTAGGATGACCTGTACTTGTTCCAAACATATGCTGATGGGGTTATCAGGTAGTGCATTCCAGAAGTAGAGATGTTGCATATCATGGAGACCTGTCACTCCTCTTCAGTGAGGGGTCACCATGGTGGGGCTAGAACAGTGAAGAAGATTCAGTAATATGGGTACTACTGGCCCACCATCCATAAAGATGCTTATGACTTAGTGCTTGGGTGTGACTAGTGCCAGCGATAGGGCAACATCTCAAAGTGCCAAAAGCTGACCATGACCCCTATTCTTGAGTAGGAATGTTTGACGTTTGGGGCATTGACTTCATAGGCCCATTTGTGAGATCTTATAGCATGAAGTACATGCTTGTGGCGGTGGACTATGTCTCCAAGTGGGTGGAGGCGGTTGCACTGCCGAATAATGAAAGTAAGAGTGTTGTCCAGTTCTTGAGGTGGAACATCTTTTCCAGATTTGGGACACCCAGAACTATCATCAGTGATGGGGGCTCTCATTTCTGCAACAAGGTCTTTCGTGCTGTGCTTGCAAAGTATGGAGTACGACAGCGTAAAGTTTCCACACCCTATCACCCACAAAATAATGGACACATTGAAGTGTCAAATAGAGAGATAAAGGAGATCTTGACCAAGTCTGTGAATGCTACTAGAACTGATTAGTCACGGAAGCTCGATGATGCACTTTGGGCCTACTAGAAGGTTTATAAGACACCTATTGGTATGTCCCCATATCAGTTGGAGTTTGGTAAAGCCTGTCATCTACTCATGGAGTTGGAGCATAAGACACTCTGGGCTTTGAGGAAGCTCAACATAAATTAGGAAGAGGCCGCTGACTTGAGACTCGACCAACTCAACGAGCTGGATGAGTTTCACCTCCAAGCGTATGAGAGTGTGGCACTGTATAAAGAGAGGATGAAGATCCAACATGACAAGTATATTACCCAACGGAGTTTTGGTGTTGGTGACAAGGTACTACTGTTCAACTCGAGATTGAGGTTGTTCCTAGGAAAGCTCAAGTCTAGATGGTCTAGCCCATAAACAATCACCTAGGCATTTGTCTATGGTGCAATTGAGTTAGAAACAGGAAATGGGGATCTATTCAGAGTGAATGGAAAGAGAGTGAAGCAATATTTGGGTGCAATAGAAAAGGCCTCAGTGATTAAGGCCTTGCTTCTTGATGAAGTCTGAGTAGTCAAGACAATGCGTCATGCCACGATGTTAAATCAAGCGCTTCATGGGAGGCAACCCATGCATTGTAATAGTAAAAGAAAGCTTAAATTTATATATCATGCATTTTCTTATTTTGGTGTGTATTTTCATGTGAGTATAAGTGCTATTTTGGAGTTTATGCGTGCATATATGGTGGAAGACATGTCATGAGGCCGAAATGGCCAAAAATGTGCTTAAGGGGAGTCCCACGTGTGAACGCACGTATCGTGTGATGCCGGACGGACAATGAACATGTCCGTGAAGTGTGTTGACGCAATAGGTGCCCCAAGTGTTGACATATAGCATGTCTACACGACCCGTGAAAGTTTCAATGACTCATGTATTGTGCCATTATGTGCGCGCGTGCCAGATGAGTCAAAATTGCGCTAAGTTTGGGAACATAGAAGACTTAATGGACCGTGATATGTGTCATAAATCGTGTGGCTGCCCGTAGAGGTGTCATCAACAAATGAGAAGCCAATTAAGTGCTTATTTTCTCGAGGTGTGGTGGGACAGATGACCAAACAGACCGTGACATATGTAGAGGTGCCTTCAGCGAACTTACAATCAGGTAAGTGCTCAAATTTTGCAAGTATAGTGAGACGGGCGGTCCAAATGGACTATGCCACATGGCATGATCCGTGAGGCCGTCCTTGTGGAACAGAGAGAAATGGTCAACTTGTTGACAAGGGGATCTAAATACCCAATCTTGCCCCAACAACTCACTTTACATATTTTCACCCCCTCTCTACTCTCACGACTCTCTCTCTCTTCCTCACGCCTCTTCTCTCCTATATCTCCAAAAATTTCCATCTTATTTGTGATGATTGGTGAGTTTATCACATGATTCGTAGCTTAATCTAAGTATGTGTCTCAACTTTTTCAAGTAAGTCTTCTTCTTCATTGCTATTTATCAAGTAAGAACAATTTTTTTTAATCTTTTGGTGTAGATTTTGGGTGTTGTATGTTTAGATCTTGGTTCAAAATTGTTTCTTTCTTGATTTAAAGCATCATAATACGTAGTGTTGGGTGTCCATATGGTGGTGAAAACCACCATTGTTTAGTGCTTGAGTATGTTGACCATGGTATTTCATGATTTTTATGGATTGTTGGTCTATATTTTAGGGAAATCGTGTGTATGCTCATGTATTGTTGGATCGAGGTCTATGCCAAGAAACGTATCATTAATTTGTGTGTGTGTGCACGATGGGATAAAAGTTGATAAAAAGAGGGGACTCACAACCGGATAGACGGTCCGTGTGCTCATAACGAGCCGTGTAATGGCCCGTGACGCACCCTCCCCTCACCACGCTCAATTCACTCCACACGGTCCCTTTCACGGACTGTGTCTCATTACACAGGCTGTGTTGGGTCCCCCTTGATCCTGTACCATATGTACTATACTACTTAGATTGATTTTAAATTTTAATTCATATATGTTCTCAAGTGCGATGGCCTTGTGATAGACCGGGTGACGCCACTCTTAAGGCGTATTGTCACTTTTATGGCACAGGGAAAGTCTGAGTACCCATTAGTGCGTCAACCTGCTTGTGAACAAATTTCTACCGGCTTGTATTCATTTGTGATACTTGCAGGTGCTATGGGTCCATGCCGTAAATTAGTTTGACTTAGTGAAAGGGACAAGCCTGTGTCACATCTCCAAGACTTCCCAACTGCATCATCTATCCATCAAGTTGGGGGTTGCTCAGGTGATGACTCCCTCAGTGGGTCTGAGGTTCGGTACACGGGCAATGTCTCCCCTCACTCCCCTCATACTACACGGACCCGTGCAGCAGGCCAACATAGAGCTCCCTAGTCCAAGGAGGGGGTTCCTTCTAAGGGAGTGGCGGAGGAGGTAGACGTCCCAGAACAGGAGGAGGATACTTTAGACCTGGAAGAGCAGGTGCAAACTTCGGAGGCTGAGGGTCACGACATTGAGGAGAAGGCTGATGAGATCGAACTCTGAGACAGTGATAATGAGGCTATAAATTTGTAGTTTCCCAGACGATGAATCTCAAAGCTGCCAGGGCACTTATTATTTTTCTGTGGGGCCGGTGAATAGTCCCAAGAGCTAAGGATATTTACACTCACGAGCTTACAAAGGGTTCCGGGGGGTTCCAACAGTGGCCGATCATCCCAGAGGTTTGGGTCCTCACAACTAACTTGGCAACGTTCTGGAAATCAGAGATACTTTTGAATCATATAAGCTCGGTTGGATGGCGCAACAACCTGGTTACTATGCGCCCACCATAGTAGAGGAGTTCTATTCTAAATATGCTGCTAGTCTACTGAACTCCATAGAGGGTACCCAATCTAAGAAGGTGAAGAAGCATGTCACATTTGGTAAGTCCCCGTGGTCATATATGATGGTGCATGGTACACGACTGAATATTTCAGAAAACACCATCAATCAATTCCTATTTGTGCCAGATTACCGAGTTTCTCCAGATGGCCAATTCATTGATAGACACATGCGGATTATGGATGAGGGGTAGATGTCCGATTCATAATCTCTAGCTGAACTGTTATGATGGATTGTAGAACGAATCGCCATTCAGGGGGCGGTGGCGCCTTGGGTTACAAACCCCAAGTGTCCTATCACAATAAGCGTCTCTGACCTTTGTTGCAAAATTTTGGTGGTCGATGGTGCAGGCCAGGCTGCAGCCCACAAGAAATGACAATATACTCCGACCTTCATATGCCTCTCTAGTAGCATGATTGATGTCCAGGTACGGAGTAAAATTTGGGCCTGATTATTGCTTTTGAGATGTGGGATCGGGCCTTATCTGATAGAGCTGGCAGCCCTTCCCGTGTCTAGTTTGTGTCCTTTCCAAACAGGCCGATGTTCCTAGCACTCACTTTTTGGACAAGAAAATAGCTCCCAAGGGTGTGGCCAATATTTCCCCAATTAAAGACGTCCAACATTCTCTTATGAGGGTCAGAACACGCTCGCTAGGGGGTTCGACAAACTTCCCCTCGATACCTCTACAACAACCCTTGCCATTTGAGGATTATACCACTGTCCCATCATCAAGTAAGGCTTCTAAGTGACCCGAGGGTAGTGGTGCAGCCCCTCAATACAACAAGGGTATGCATATGTGCCCTATGAATTTTTGGCTAGAATGGTGGCAGCTTGGGGCAAACACATGCCGTTGTAGACCAGATAGTAGAAAGGATTCCGCATGTGACCGGTCCAATCCTATGCACAGCGGGCAATGGATCAACATAGCGAAGTTCTTCTGAGCTGAATCACCACCTTTAAGGGCCAAGTTAACCACTTTGGAGGGATAGTTCCATAACATATTTGGGAGTATGTCGGGGGAAGAAATGAGGAATCTGGTTCAGACGGTGAATGACATGAAGACCTAGATCACTAAGCTGATTGCACAGTACTAGGCTCCCACACCATCCCCACATCTAAAATCTTAGATGAGTTTGTTCAATGCTCCCGTGGCGCCTGTTCAGGATGAGACATGGGGCATTCTACCCATCCCATCTGATGCACCTATGCCACCTATTGATCAGCCTAGGAAGAAGGACAAGGGTAAGAGATGTGGCCACTAAAATAGTCCTCCTCGTAGCCTGCAGAAAGAAGAAAAGCGGTAGATGTGCAAGGCCATTAGGGCCTAGCCCCGAGTGGCTGCCGAACAGGAGGAACGAGAGCAGCTAGAAAGAGAGGAAAAAAGGGTAGGAGTCTCTGGTGGCACCTTTCCCCTAGGAAGGTCTGGTCCCATCGACACTATTGATGCCCAGGGCATCCTAGGTATGTTCTTCCCCATTTTTGTTCTTTTATTCTAGTAGTAGCGTAGTGAAGACACTACACCATTTCTTTGGAGGGGTGGGGCATCCTGCCATTTGAGAGTCTTTCTTGCCATGTTTCTTTTCTCTCAAGTGTATTATCTAGTAGAATTGGCATGTTTAGGCCGTGATGTTTGTTTAAATATAAGTGTTCATAGAAGTCTAGGGTGGACCTTGTGTTGATCTTTGTAATGTCCATTGTCGACAGTGTTAAGGTTATATGTGTTTGCATCTCATCCTGACTAACTTGCGTGATTTCTGGTAAGTATAGTGTGTCTATGGTTATCATTCTATTGAATGAAGCATGTCTATATGGTTTAGTGCTAATTAGTTTAGAAGATGTGCCATATGTGCGTGAGCTTATTTGCATAATTCGGTCGACATATTTGTGATAGAGAAATTTCCTGGTTAGTCCCGCTGAAATAATTGAATGGTTGGATTAGGGTGTGATCTTAGGCCATTCTTGTTGACATCCACTTAGACAAAAAAAATTGGCCAACCAAATGAAATTGTCCCTCTTGAACCAAAAGTTGAACCTAAATAGACCTTTTCTTTATAATCACCCAAATTCGCTTCCTCAATCTATCTGTTGGTCTTTGCTTCGTCCCTGGTCTCTCCAAGGACATTGTGAACCTCCGCCTAGGTCAAAAGTCTAAGTTGAGGGTGGCTTATATTGGCCATGGTATCTTAGAAAGATATTGTGAACCTTGACCCAAGCCAAAGGCTTAAGTTGAGGGTGGCTAGTGTAGGGAGAAGAGAAAAATGAGTGTGGAAAAGAATAAAGTGATGAAGGGAGAAAAAGAAATGGGTTGTGACTGTGAGCAAAATTAATGAGTGAAAAACAAAAGGAGGAAAATGAGTAAATGAGCATGGAAATCACTTCCCATACTATAGGAAGTTAGATAAATAAGGGGAAAAAGTGTTAGAGAGCAAAATGCAAATGGACGAGTCTAAATAAGTGTCTGGCAGAGGCCTTTTGGTCACTTGAATCCTAAATGTACCTCACTTGAGCCCTAGCCTATGCTACAAGCCGCAAAAGTCCTAATATGATCCTAAAAAGGTCATTCAAGAGTTAAGGTTGCGAAAATAAGGGCAAGCTTATGATCGA
>JAOTQR010005671.1:0-18656 GCA_025774065.1 Solanum ossicruentum | reverse complement strand
AAAATGAAAGATAGCCATTTAGCCCACATAACGCTCAAACCTTCGCGTTTTAGTTTCTATGCGATTTTCCACCAAACTAAATGTACCACGATACTTGGGGACCTCAACATAACACCCTAGAAGCGACAATTTCCCGAGAATCCAAAAAAATGCGAATTATTAGGAATTGCTACAGTAACCCGAGACCAAAGTTACTGTAGCAATTCTAGTTCTTCAAATTTTTGTTTTCAATTCGCCTCTCTTCGGTTAAATTTTTGTTCAATGATCATTATACGTATATAGTAGACTCCCATAGGCACAATTTCATGCAAAAACATCCCTTATTCTCTCCTCCCAATTCAACCCAACAAATCCCCAAACTTCAAATTCTAAACTCCTAACTCTAATATTACCATTCAAAGACATAAAGGAACAAATTGAGAAGAGAACATACCTTGCTTGATGATCAATCACTCCTTCTTCTTCCTCCTCTTCTCAAAACCCCCATTGTTTTTCTAAGTATGCAAGACCAAAGAATGGTCTTGCAAATGTGACTTGAAGGGGTATTTATAGACCCCCATATTTTAAAAATTGCCCATAAGGGCTCCTAGTTGGTTTAACTCCCCATTAAGTCCCCAAAATTTTTAATTTAAATCCAATTAAAGACTTTCGACTTCAATTTAATTTTTATCCGCCAAATTCACTCAATTCCTTACTCCCGCACCTTAAGTTAATTAAATTGAAATATACCTCAATCCCCAAAATTTTCCAAATTCGCAATTGACCTTTATTAAATTAATTACGGGGTCTAACACTACACTATCTTATAGAAGTGGAGAGACTGTTTCTTAGGAACTCTCATCTCAAAATCCATAAGCAGAAAGAACTGTATATGACAAAAAGGAAAGGGAAGGGAACAAAAAAGGCGACTAATAATGAATAACACATGGCAGTATCTAAATAAGATTAAAAAAAAAATACTACGACAGATAATGATAACGCATGAAACATGTTCTCCACCTAACCCTACTATATCCCAAGGCCAAGCATCCACCTAATCCTACCAATTAGTTTGCTACTATAATTCGCAGCCTCTATTTCCTTCTATCTAAGGTCATGTTCTTAGTGAGATCAAGTTCCGTCATATTATGTCTAATCACCACCATATCTGTATAGAAATTGATTACCTAAAAAATTGCGTGATATAAAATTATATCTAAGATGAGATGTAATATCTTATCTAATTGTTTCGTAGATCCTTATCATAATTATATAGATTGAAAGAAAGCATAAGGATTTTTAAATTATGCAATTGTCATAAATGTCAGTTGTGTTGCGTTGCCTCTCAAAAGAATTGTTCTTTTGTTTTTTTAAATCAAGTACTCTCTCCATCTCATTTTATGGACACCCTTTGACTTGACACGATATTTAAGAGAAAAAGGAAAACTTTTAAGACTTGTGGTCTAAAATTATTCTTATATATTTATATGACTGAGAATTATTATTAATAGTAAAAAGGAAATTTTAAAGGTAAATTGTTTCCAATTTGAGTAAGGTGACATTCTTTTTGGGACAGACCAAAAAGAAAAAAATGTCACATAAAATGGGACGGAGGAAAAAATTTTCTAATGTCACATAAAATAGGACGGAGGAAAAAATTTTCTTTTGTGTACTATGATTATTTTCCAAACAAAATATATATTACTTAGTAATAAGTGCGAATAAAACAGCTTAAGCAGGCACCTCTCCGTCAAACATACTTGCTTGAGCTGTCTGCTTATTCACCGTTATTATATGGGCCCTAAAAAAATAATTTGGAGGTTCATTAATTTAATATTTTCAAAGCACCTTCATTGTATTTCTTCAGCTGCTACAATTATGATTTTATAATATTGCTTCAATTATGATTTTACAATATTAACCACGATAAATTATTTTTGTGAGTTTCTTGATTTAATATTTTCAAAATAGCTTGATTATATTTCTTGGGTTACTTCAATATAAGACCCACTAAAAAAACTTGCGATTTCGTAATTTAATATTTCCGAAGAAGTTTGATTATATTTCTTCGGCTGTTTCTAGGTCTAATAATTAATAGCTTTAAAATTTGAGAATGCATACAAAAAATCTATTTGCATCACAAAAATTGAGATTAAAAAATATATGTTGGCCCCGTGTAGGCACCGACGTTCGTGACTAGTAATAGTAATAATAGTAGTAATCATTATTATTATGATAAAACTTTCTAGAAAGAATAATGCAAAGTATATAATTTGTTAATAAAATAAGATAAAATGAAAAATATATCCTTTATTCTTTATGCTTCATCTTTCCATTAAAAGATGCTTCCATAATTATTTTTTTTCCTTATCTTTCTTGGTAGATTTTTGTTAGCGTAAAATTACTTTTTTATCCTTGATCATCATGGATTTTGTATTTCTATAGAGAGATATTTCTAGAAATATATATCTTTTGACTATATCTCTTGATAGATTTTTGTTAGTGTAAAATTATGTTTTTACCCTTGATCATCGTACATTTCATATTTCTGTATTATAGATATAATAATAGAAAGATATTTTTAGAAATATATATTTTTTGACTATATTTTTTGATAGATTTTGTTAGTGCTAAATTATATTTTTACCCTTGGTCATCCAACCTTTCACATTTCTATATAATAGAAATATATCTTAATAATCTTGATAATCTTGAAGTGTGAGGGAAGAGAAGAATCTAGGAGGGAAATGAAAGAGAAATTGTGGTGTGCTAAAAAAATCAATCTTATATAATGACAATATGACCCTTGCATGATAATATTATTACAAATATGCCATTGGTCGTGCTAAGATTGACTTTTCTATATAGTAATATATATAAGAATAAATAATTGTGTAAATTACATTATTTACTACATTTTTTTTTAAAAAAAACAAACCTAAAACTTTCAAGATAAAAATGTATTTATAAAACATGATAATTCATCATTACACTAACAATTGATCACGCTCAAACAATACCTCACTTTGAGGATAAAATGATCATTGTCAAATATAAAATCTAACCATAGGTTAGGGTCGAATCCCAAGGGAATAGGGGCTTTGCCACTTTGAATCATCAATAATCAATTCAAGTAATAAATAACTCCATTCGGGGGGGGGGGGTTGCAATGATTGGTAGTAAATAAAACTATACTAATAAAACGTAGAGACAATCAAATTGGAGAGCAACTTGGAAAATTGTGTTCCCCATGGTTCACTAACTCAAACATCCCAGATAACACAACCTAAATTGGGACATTGCATGCAGGACGATAGCTTAAGTTCTTCCAATCCCTGGGCAAAGTGAAGGTTGAATTTCACTATGGCGCTTGGACGGCTACCATAGTGTGCCAAACTAACCGTTAAACTACAAGCACAATGAAGAAAAATCAGAAATACATGTAAATACCCAACTCAAGAAGTGCAAATAATCCGGGTTTTCTAAGCTAGCTGCCTATGGTTCCCACAACACCAAGTTGTGGGTTTAGCCACTCTTAGCTTGGGCACACAAATCAACAATGAAATAAGAAGACATGGAAGATTTCTTACCTAAGCAAATTGAAGAATAATGAAACTCTTTTTGCAATTAGAATCACAAGCTTGAATGATAAGAATAATCCACAAGTGAATCTAAATCCCTAAATTTGAGTCTCAAAGTAAAATCCAAAAATTTCTACTCTCTAAAACCTCTCTACCATATAATCTTCAATATGTGAATAATGATGTAAGACTCCTCCAAAGCTGCTCCTAAAACCCTAAATATTTATAAAAAGGTCCTTAAAATAATTAGAAAATCTGGTCGGCATTTGCTACGGCTCGTAGTTACGGCTCGTAGGTGATCTACGAGCCGTAATCGGGTTTTTGTGATCAACATTTAGCATTTTGGACTTCACTGCTACGATCCACCTCTACGAGTTGTAGTGCCTTCTCATAGTCCGCTCTTGCATTTCTTGGTCCAATTTTAATCAACACTCTTAATTGCTATGAAGCCTCCTTTTACGAGTCATAGAGAGATCTACGACTCGTACTTTGAGCTCGTATGGCTAAACTTCAAATTTTTAGATTTTGTTTTTGAGCACTGTTAATTGCTACGAACAATCTGTATGACTCATAGTTTAGGCTACAACTTGTAGTGGGGTACGTAGTTCCTCAAAATCACCAAAATCTGTAACTTTTTCCAAAATAAGCTAACCTGTATTTTCTGCAAAATCGAACACAAAAATCATAAAAATTCTCATTAAGAACACACAAAATCCCAAGTTTTAGGCATTAAATGTATTGTATTTTGACAACACATCAACAATTTTGAGGAGAAAAGTAAATATAATGAACAAAGTTTTGTCATTGATATTACAAGTTAAAATTATGCTGGTACGGATACACAAAAACACTCTAACGAATAAGATAAAAGATGAAAAATTACATTAAAAGATGATAACTAATTCAAAACTAAAGTAAAAAGAAATAGAAGTAGAATAATTCTATGTTTCTCTTAAAGTTTGATCTATAATGTTATTTAAATAAAATTATATATTTTAAAAAAATATATATGAGGTAAAATTCTAATTAGTGTTAAATATCATAATTTTTTACCATATCAAATACAGACTTTAATTGAGAGCAAAGTTATAAATATTATGATATTAATTGAATGATAATTATTTTAGAATAAAAGTTGTCTTTGACGACGATATTTAACGATCTGCGATCGACGATATTCTAGTCTGATTATCTTTGTTTGGATTCCGATCTACTCTGATCTATCTTTTGATACTTCATTGGCGGCACAACTCATTACTCATCTCTGATCTATACGGTGACCGGTGATAGTCGAGTTCTATTTTTAGACCAGCTGACCGCACTAAATCCCCGATCGATGTTAGACGCTTCCGACGAAACCAATTCCTTCCCCTTCTCCGATGATCGGTGATATTCTACTCCGATCATCTTTGTTTGGATTTCGATCTACTCTGATCTATCTTTTGATACTTCATCGGTGACGCAACTTGTTACTCATCTCCGATCTACTACGGCGATCAGCGATATGCGAGTTCTATTCTTTGACTATCTGATCCCGCACTAAATCCGCTGTCGGTGTCAGACACTTCTGACGAAACTAGTTCCTTCCCCTTCTCCGGTGAATCGGGTCTCTAACAAATCGATCCGCCGAGCAGAATACAACAATTTCTTATTTTCTCTTTCATTACGACAAATACAAGAAGCCCTAGTTTTCTTTCTTCTTCCTTCTTTCTTTCTTTCTTTTCTGGCAACCATCAGGTCTGGCAATTTCTAACGGCACATCTTCTGGTCAAAATTGTTTGGCAAAAAATAGATTTCGACGAGAAGTAGATTCCGATGAAGTTTCCCTGTGACGTTTACAGTTTATATTTTTCCAGGGACATTCATCATTTTTTTTGACCAGACCACTAGGTGACATCTTTCAATTCCTTCTTATCTCTTATTTTGATCAATTGTATCTTCCAATTGCTTCTATTTCTTGCCCTTTACATATTTGTGTTGTGGTTGTTTGCTTATTGTGTTGCCCTTTATATTATATTATTATATTTTGTGAGCTTATACATCATATTAGTTTGTCTACTCGTTTATTCATTGTGACTTGTATCCGATAGTTTGATTAGTTTTACCTTGTATTTTACTGTTTTGTAGTATGGTGTGTATAGGTTTCTCTAGATTGTATCTTCTTGGTCTTTTTATAGCTTAGTGAGTTATTAGTTTCTAAGTTTCTAGTTTAGTTGCTCCTAGTTTAGTTGCTTAAGGATCTAATGGTGGACTAGGGTTATGTCGTCGGTTGGGATTGGAGGTAAGGGGTATGGGTTGCAAGAGGGGCATAGGCATATTTAAGTTAAGGGTAGAGTTGTGCAATATAGGATCACTTACAGAGAAATCAATAGAGTTAGTGAAGCGTCTTAAGAGGAGACATATTAATATAATGTATGTTCAGGAGACTAGATGGGTAGGTAACATAGATCGGGACATAGATAGATTTAAGTTATGGTACTTGAGTAGTTTCAGGGATAGAAATGGCGTAGGCATCCTAGTAGAAGTACACCTTAAGAAATATGTAGTTGAGGTTAGGAGGTTTAATGATAGGATGATGTCTATGAAACTTGTGTTGGTAGGCATATAGTGAATGTAGGAAGTGCCTATGCGCCTCAAGTAGGCCTAGATGAGGAAGTCAAAAAGCTCTTTTGAGAAGAGTTGAGGTGCTGAGAGGCATATCAGAGACAGAAAAAACTTCATTGAGGATAGAGCCAAAACTCGAGTAAGAACGGTGGGAGGAAACAAAGAGTATTTTCCTGTTGAGATGAGACTTCATCAAGGATCTGTGTTAAGCCCTTTTCTATTTGCCTTGGTGATGGATGAGTTGACACAATCTATTTAAAAGGAGGTTCCATGGTGTATGCTATTTGCATACAATATAATACTGATTAATAAGACTCGAGCTAAAGTTAATGATAGATTGGAGGTTTGAAGACACGTTTTGGAATCCAAAGGGTTCAGATTAAGTAGAAAATAGAATACTTGGAGTTCAAATTTAATGTTGTGAGGGATGAAGCAGTCATTGATTTGAAGCTTTCCACTTAACCTATTCCCAAGAGAGAAAACTTTAAATATCTTGGGTCTATCATCTAGAGTAGTGGAGATATCAATGATGATATCACACACCATATTGGGATAACATGGACGAAATAGAGGCTTGCCTCTGGAGTATTGTGTGATAAGAAGGCACTATCTAAACTCAAAGGTAAGTTTTACAGGATAGTGGTTAGACTGTTTTTGTTGTATGGAGTGCAGTGTTCGCCAATCAAACACTCACATGTTCAGAAGATGTAAGCCATAGGGAGAAGGATGTTGAGAGAAATGTGGACATACCAAGAGAGATAAGATTAGGAATGAGACATTCAGGAGAAGCTAGAGGTGGCCTCTGTGGATGAAAAGATGAGAGAAACAAGACTACGATGGTTTAAACATGTGTAGAGAAGGAGTACAGATGCTCTTGTTAGGAGGAGCGAGAGGTTGGATTTAGGAGTTACACAGAGGAGTAGAAGTAGATCGAAGAAGTATGTGGGGAAGTGATTAGACTAGATATGGTGAAACTTGATCTCACTAAGGACATGACCTTAGATAGGAAGAGAGGTCATGAATTAGAGAAGCAGGCTAGTAGGTTAGCAGGTTTAGGATGTTGTCTAGCTGTATGGTACAGTAGGGTAGTAGGATTTGTTGCATCTTTATATTCTGTGTTTTCATTATCTGTCTTATATATGTTTATTACCTTATATTTACATATTATCATGTGTTTTTCATTATTGGTCACTCTTTCTATTTCCTTTTCTCTTCCTTGCCTTTTTTCATATCTAGTTTATTTTGCTTATGGATTTTTGAGATGAGAGTTCCCAGAAAACAACCTCTCTACCTCTATGAATTAGTGGTAAGGTCTTTCTACATCCTGCCCTCCACAGACCCCACTTGTCTGATTTAACTAGGCATTTTATTGTTGTTGTATTTTAGAATAATAGTTAGTTAAATTTTCATGTCTATTTTTTTAAATTTTGTTTGCCCCTAAAAAATTAGTGTTTCAGAAGTAAAAATAAGTGAGACAAAATAATGTAATTAGATTGAAGGAGCATTTTAGGACCTTTTAAAAAAGAGTTTAAGTTTTATGCACCGTCAGTACGTAAAATATTCTACACCATTAGGTAAAGTTGACCTACTATTGCCGATTATCTATTCTTTCTAAGTTTTCTTTTTATTTTTACTATTTTTAACTTTTTTGTAAAATTTAAAGTAACTTCCATAAATTTATCTAAGGTTATGATTTTGGAAGAAGAATAGAGGAGAGACGTCTCTCTTGGACTTTGCTAAGGCCTTTGAGTTGGTTATTGTTAGCTCATAGTTTTCAAAGAGGGAAAATCACTTGGTTACCTTTCGTAGTACATGGACAATTTCTCAACATCTTGTTCATTCGCAACAAGATAGTTAAGACTCTGATTGATTACTTACTCTTCCAGAAGGGTGATAGAAGCCTTTGTAATAATTTGCAAGGTTATACTAAGTAATAATATTTCCACTTAACATAGGGTTCTAGTGATGAATTTAGAGATTAAGAGGGGTAAGAGGAAGAAGGCTATTCATGCCCAATTTAGGATTAGATGGGGAGGTCTGGCTCCTACCCTTTCTTGTGAGTGGGGGGAAAATTGAGTAGTTTAGGGGCTTGACTAGTAATGGAGATATGAATACCATGTGGGACACCAATGCTGATTGCATTAGAAAATAGCTACAGAGGTATTAAGGGTTTCGAGAGTAACCTTTGGTAGATATCAAGGTGATTGGTGGTGGAATGGAGAAGTTCAAGTCAAAGTGAAAGTTAAGAAGATTGCTTATGCAAAGTGGTTTTAGTGTAGGAATGAGGATGAAAAATAAAGGCTTAAGAATATCTATAAGATGACAAAGATATAAGCGAAGACGGTGGCGATGAGTGCTAAGACAACATCATTGGAACGCTTGTATGTTGAACTAAGTGAAAAAGATAGGGACAAAAGATTGTACGGGCTCTGAAATAGAGAGAGAAAAAAGCTCACAACTTAGGCTAAGTGAAGTGCATTAAGGATAAGGAGGGTGAGGTATTGGTTGATGTGACTTCCATTAAGCTAAGGTGGCAAGCTTAATTTAATACTCTTAACTAGAAAAGGATAAAGATATTGAGTTGGGTGATTTGGTGCACTCTGATATTCATCGAGATTATGGTTATTGTAGGCATTTTAGAAGTAGGAGAGACATGCTATTACTAGTATGAATAGAGGGAGAGCGATTGGACCTCATGAGATTTCAGTGGATGTTTTGAAGAGCATGGTCAAGGACGGTGTTGAGTGGTTTAATGGGTTGTTTAATGCTATTATGAAGACTGCTAAGAAGCCGGATGAATAGATAAAGAGTACAATGGTTCCATTGTACAAAAAAGGGTAATATTTGATGATGTTCACGCCCCAATAAGAAAGCGGTCGCTATCAGCAATCAACCTAATCGAAGGTCAGGATCGAATCCACAGGGAATACAGCGCTTGACTACAAGACTTCACTATTAATCATTTCAAGCATTTATAACAAATCTCTAAATGGAGGGGGAGGGGGGGGTTTCATGATTCAAAAACAAAGTAAAATAAACACCATACTACAATGTGGGAAAACACTTAATTCTAGGGAAATTTGGGAATTATGTTTCCCATGGTTCGTTAACTCGATTACCTTAGATAACATAACTATAATTGGATATTTGCATGCAGGATGGTAACTTAGGTTCTTCCAACCCTCTTATGAAGGTGAAGGTCAAATTTGACCATAGTGCTTGGTCGACTACGATGGCGTGCCAACTAACTGTTACCTATTGTCCCAGTCAACCTCCCATTGGTCAGGTTTGGTTAATTAGACGAGAACACATCAATCGAATCCTTTCATCTATTTTTCTTTTCCTATTCGTTACTACCTTGGTCGGGATCATGATAGTAGGCGGAGTTTGGTGTTGGCCACTACTAAACAACAATTAATATGAAGAGACATAGATAATACATGCAAAACCCTAATCATAGAAATGCAATAAACCTAGGTCATCTCAAGTCAACTACCCATGGTTCCCACAACCCCAAGTTGTGGGCGCTTAGCTACTCATGGCTAAGGCAAAAAAAAAATGCAAATACAAGACATAGTTGAGAGTTTTACCGCAAGTAATGAAGGATGTAGATACCACAAGTTGCAAACCCAAAAGCTTGATAGATTGACAAAGTGTACAAGACAAGATTTGCAATCTCCAAAATGGGTTTTTCAAATGAAAATGATAAATTAATACCACACCCTAAAATATTCTTCAGAGAATATTCAAAGGCAAGTCCTAAGTCTAGAATGTCTCCTCCCTGAAATAAAACCCTAACTTAATGTATTTATAGTGCTTATAAATAAACCCTAAAAATTCCATAGAAAAGACAGCTGACAGCTGGTACGCCTCGTAGGTACGACTTGTAGGGTGGTCTACAAGTTGTAGTCAGGGTCTCATATCAGGATATTGGCATCTTGGACTTAGTTGGTATGACCACTTGGTACGAGTTGTTGCTTGGGCTATGACTTGTATGCTCCTCTCGTAGTCTACGCCTCCAGTTTTTTAGTCCAATAATTTGACTCTCTGATTCCTGCTATGAGTCCACCCATATGAGTCGTAGTGAGACTTACGACTCGTAAGATGGCCTTGTATAGGTGACCTCCACTTATCAGATTACTGTTTATTGGTCTCTGTTTCTTGCTACGACACATCGTACGACTCGTAGCTTGGGCTACGAGTCCTAAGTGAGCTCATATATCCTATGATTTAGCAAAATCTGTAACTTTTCTTCAAAATCATGCCAACCTAACATTTCTGCAAGAACAACACAAAAACACATAAAAACCATAAAAAGTCGCATTAAAAACTCACAAAATCCTTGTTTTAGACATCAAATGTGCTGTATTTTGACAGCACATCAACACCCTCAACTTAGAATTATTGCTTGTCCTCAAACGATGACTCAATCTATGGCAGACGAAGAGAAATACATAGCAGCTATACCTATGACATATATATCTTTCACTTTAATCCAGGTACCCAACTATCAGTTTCAAAACCAGACTGTAAAGCTACTGAGCACAACAAAACATGATGCTGAATCTGGCAATCCAGCTATGATAAGTTAAGGAGCATTAACCATCCACAATCACTGAGCATCCATATGCTAATCAAGTAGTGCAAATGCCCTCACAGAAAAGAAGTCCCTCGTACTCACTCAAGAAGCAATTAGAATTCAGGGACTGAGGAAGCATTCTCATTCTCACAATTGAAATTCATGCATACTAACTACACCATAGGCTTGCCTCTATACCCATCTTCTAGCTTGTTGATAAAGTGGATTTGGATCACTTTAGGACTTATGGGCTTATAACATAGGTTCAATGGTCTTTGGTATGACATTTTAGGCAAGTAGTGACTAAAAGCTATCCTTGAACCATGTTTACCAACATTTTTTGCTTTCATAACCCAACCCTTTTCATTAAATCCACCCTTATTCTCCTATTTCAAACTTTTTCTCGAGTGCTTTCTTTCTATTTTCAGTTGTGCCTTATCTATGAACTAAATTCTTGCTACTTTTTCTCAATTCAAGGCATTTTCTTTTCTTTTCTTTTTTTTTTCACCCGGCTCATGATTTTTCATTTCTTTCTTTATTTCCCAAGTAACCACCGCATTGTCATTAATTTACCAGAATAAGGGCCACTCTCAACTTAGGATTTTATCCTGAGGTGAAGTACACAATATTCATTCCTCAAAGCAGGGCCACAATTTGTAGCCACCCTCAACTTAGGCTTTTAGCCTCAATTAAGGTTCATATGTTCAAGGATAGAGTAGGGCCAATATCAAGCTATTTAATCAAACAAGGTTAAGCAAGCAAGGTGTCAAGAAAGAATAAGTACATGAGAAGCTAAAATATTTGGAACAAGGGGTTCACTCACTCATTTGGTGGGTCATTTAGGCTAAAAGAGGGTTCACTCAAAGAACAAAGGCCTACGATCCTTTCCACATCAACCACATTACCATAATACTAAGGCAAGTTCTGAGTACATACAAAATGCATGAATGCAGCAAAATAAGCTCATAACACACATGGAATTGCACCACAATCAAGTATAGACTCATAGGTCATGCTTCAAGCCTCAACTTACCTTTACATTATCAAAACAAACATCACCAAATCATCAAAATGCATGAGTGCATCACTAATCACAATCTCAAATTTTGAGGGGTACCCAATTTTTCAAATCATTCAAAAGGCATTTAAAGACTATGCATATGCCAACAGATAACACTACTATGAATTTACACATTATCTAAACTACCTAAACATGTCAGTTCAATAGAAAAGTAAACATCCACAAGGAAAAAGAATCACGACAAGAAAATCTTGGGATCAAAGATTGGGGAAGTTATGGACTCGAGGTTACTCAGACTTCACCTTAATACATAACTTCCCACACCCCACCAAAATAGGACACTTTGTCCTCAAAATAAAGACAAGAACGAAAATCAAACACGATAACATAGAAATATATAAATGCATACATTAAAAACCAACAACTAATATCCATAATATAAGTAAAAGCAACATCCAACCTAAAATTTTTTAAACACATCCAAAAACCAACATAATATAAAAAAGATTATCTAACAATAGAACAAAGTATCCATAAGGACAAAATAAGAACTGGGGTCAAAAGAAGTCAAACATCATTGTGCATCAAACATCGATCTCTGGCTGGTTAGCAGGGTCCTAGGGTACTATCTCCTCCTTAGCAATCTGGGTTGCAGCTGTTTTTGAACTACTCTCTCCATGTGAATGCTGCTTCTCCTTATCTCGTTGTATGGCCGCTAATAGGATTGACTCCTGCACAACCTCCTCTGGTATCGTCTCCTCCACTGTGGTTGATG
The DNA here is from genome assembly GCA_025774065.1 of Solanum ossicruentum. Lineage (NCBI taxonomy): Eukaryota > Viridiplantae > Streptophyta > Magnoliopsida > Solanales > Solanaceae > Solanum > Solanum ossicruentum. The sequence continues at coordinate 6,117 of JAOTQR010005671.1, read as the reverse complement.
GGTCATCAAGTTGACGCCTTTTCTAGCTTATCTCCGGATTATTTTCTCGAGGATCATCTTCCCATTAGCATGCGGGCGCTCAACTAGCTAGTCAAACAACTTGTCACCCTACGGTGCTACCTCTGGGACTACAACAGGGGCTGCTAACATCTATAATAGGTCAGCCTTGAACTTGGCCAACTCATCAATCACCACACTACTGTCAGCAGGCCTAGCGCCCTTAAGTCTCGGCTGGACTATTGCCTTAAATACAACGACTCGGACATCCTCCGCTCTGATTCTCTCATCTACCAATGCATAGGTGAATGTCTTCATCCTCACCTCCGAGTCCCTTGTGATCTATATGACCCAAGGTCTGACATGTGCTGCGAAGGCCTGTAGCCTGGACTTCGCCATAGCTACCCTACATAATAGTGCCTGAAAAGCAACAATAGAGAGAATAGAATCAACCTGTAATATAGCTCCTACTAGTGCTGGAGTATTGGAGGATTGCGTGAATCAATCTCCATAGCTGGCGTAGGCTCTATAGCGGCTGGAGTAGTGCCGGTAGCAGCTAGAGGTGCACCCTGAGTTTGAGGCTCTACTTGGAATGGCTGGAGGAGCTGCTCGTCATAAGGCCACTGAGTTCTGATCAGCCTTAATCGGGCTGGGGTCCATGATGCATGTGGCCTCTATGTGCTAGTCCAGATGAGGACGATAGGAACACCCACTACACTGCACAAATGATAAGTCAACACAGGAAATAACAGTAAGGTGTTTATTCGGACGACTGACTTATGGATCTGCTCTAATATGATCGAGGCCCGGTCTATCTCAGAACTAACTAAGATGCTGGCTAATAACATAACCCACTCCAAGATGATCACATTATCCGTGAAAGTGGCCCGGATACGCTGACGGATAATGGACCACTAAAACTTGGCCAGGAAAGAGATGTGAGCCTTTACAATAGGATCTGCGTGGTTTGTAACCCACGTCGGCTCAAATACCTCCTCATAAATCTCGCTAGCAATCCATCATAAAAGCTTTGCCCTGGCCCTAATGTTTTTCCCAGTCACCGCTCTCATTATCTTGTCAATGCGTCCATCATACTCCGTGGTAGACTGAGGAATTCGGCAAGGGGGCCCAAACTGGATCTGTCGAATAGTCTCCTCCAAAATAGGAACTCTTCTACCCCAGGCTACCATTACTCGTAACCTCGATTGATCAATCAGCTTCTTGTTCTTCAGTAACCCCAGATGAAGTGTAGCAAGATACGCCGCATAAATCTCATGGACCACGTAAGTGGCATATTTGCCCAGCTGCTACGTAGTCCAGCGTAGCCCATGTCTGTCTAACTCTTTATCCAATCCTGGTACCTTATACGACCCCAAGTAATTCAGTCTAGACTCTTTATCAAACTATCGCACCGGTTTGCCCTATCCCTTGTGCTCTAACCCCTGGTCATATATCTCCTTCACACCTGGGACGCACCATCTGCGGTCGGCTGGGGGTTGTGACTGGACTTCTTTTTGCTGGATCTGGGAGGTTCTCTCAGACTACGACTCTTACCCTGAATGTGTGGGGGTCATCTGTGGTAGGCTGCTATCAGACCTGTCCCCATTACCCTGTTATTGCTCCTCTTCAAACTAGGAGGAACTGCTAACTTCCATGGGAGTCTGCACTGTACGTGACCACATCTGAGGTATATTAGCTTCGAGTTCTATTCTAGCCCTGTGGACTTCTAGAGACCCTTCTGATCTCTCAACCTCAAAGGATTCATCAATCAACCTCCGTTGAAATGTCTGGATAGCTTGTTTATCTTTCGGAGGCATTGTATCTGCAAAACAACCATATAACCATATTTGAGCTTCAAGATGTTTGACCAATCAATTAGCAAAAAGTGAAGAACAAGAAACACAATCACTAAAACATAGAAACAAAACAAAACAGAAGAAAAAAATCTCTGATGCAATATCAGGTCTGCAGGTATGAGTATAGTTACGACTCCTAGGATGCATTATGAGTCATACATTGCCTCGTAGTAACAAAATTTCTTATAAAAATGAAGTATGAACTTAGATACGAGGGGAAGTTATGACTCATAGTGGAGTCTATGAGTCGTAGTTTAGACTTTTACCTATTTCGAAAGACATTTTTAAGCACTTCGTCAGGATTATGAGACCCTTACTACGAGTCATAGCAGGCACTACGAGTCATATATGGATCTTGTATGAGAAACATGAAGGAACCACAGGTGACTGATGCTTGCTACAAGGGACCGTTACGACTGGCAGGGGAACCTACGAGTCATAGGAGTGCCTTGTAGCTAAAAACAGAAAGCACCAATAGTGCCAATCACTTTCCCATAACAAGCACAAGCAAAACAAACACAAACTTAAGATTAGGCACTTAGAAGAGAAATACACTAGATTCAACACACAAGTGGTCCCACTATTAAACCAGACAGTGAGAACAACCACTAGCCCTCAGAGTCAAAGGTAATTCCAAATCACAACAAGCAAAACTAAGAGCACTTACATGTCCAAACTTGAACTTTTTATCAACAAACCATGCTATTAAGATACAGGTGCCATTCAGACAATTTCAATCAAGCTTAACAATCTATAGATATAAAACACAGCCACACTATCTAAATTCCTATTCCGAAAATAATTTTCTTAACGATTAGATAACAAATAAGCACTAAACTCAAGGGATCAAGTATTTATGCAATCACAACCACCCACTTAAGGATTTTGAACAAGGTTTGAATCATAGTTAAATCCTTCACAACATACAAACCCTAGGTTTTGTGCCTAGCTCAAAACATCATCACATGGGTGGGAATATTCATAGTTAATGAAGCATACACACAGCTAAAGAATAAACTCACCACAATAGATTGTTAAATTAACCAAGAAGCTTACCAAATGGTAGAAGAATTTAACCAAAGCAAAGAAGATAGAAAGTCGCATCGAAACCCTAGGAAATAGTGTCCTCGCTAGAATCCTTGCCGGAAAATGACATGGGTAGTCATGATCTTAGTCAGAAAAGTGAATAGGGGAGATATTTTAAGGGTTTCCGTCAACCTTAGGGTTTATACAAGTGAAAATGGGGTCAAATTTTATTTTGACCCCTTTTATAATTAAATCGAGTCACTTTTAAAAAAGTTGCAGATCAGGGCTACGAGACCCTAACTACGAGTCGTAGGGTGTCTTACGATTCGTAAGTCCCGATCTCATACCAGAACCAACACTTGTAAAAATTTAAAATACATACCTGGGCACTATGAACTCTACTTACAACTCGTGGAAGACCCTACGAATTGTAAGGTTGGCTCGTAGTGTGTGTGCCAACCTCAGATACTCACTGTTTCCCTCTAAGAGGCATGACTATGAGTCGTAGTGGTTACTACAACTCGTTGGGCTGCTTGTAGAGGCTGCTCCAAGTGCCATTTTCTCACATCTTCAGTTCTATAATCTCCACATATGGACTATTTTTCAAAACACAACAATATCTGAAATATTACAATTGCATTAATGTCTTTCTACTTAGAACAAACAAATATCCTTCTACAAAGTCTCAATAACCAAACACACTTAAAACATACAAACAATAATCAGAAATGCTTGGGTTGCCTCCCAAGAAGTGCCTTGTCTAATGTCATGGCTCGACTTTGTCATAGTCCTTCATCAACAATCATCAAGGGTCCATACCTCACTCTTGAACTCGTCCGGGTGTTTCATGGATTGTTGGATATCGAATACGACCTCTGCATCATTTACCATGAACTGAAGTTGACCCAAATCCATATACACTAGGGCTCTCCTAGTGGCCAGAAATGGTCTTCTCAAAATGATGGACACCTCAAAATCAACCTCACCATCAAGGATCACAAACTCCATGGAAAAATGAATTGATCAAATTTAACAAACACATCAAGAAGTATTCCTTTCAATTTTTTAATGGTTCGATCCGCCATAAGCAACCACATTCTCGTCGAGGTAAGGTTTCCAAGAAGCTTTTTGAATATAGCAAGAGGCATTAGGTTGATGCTTGCTCCTAAGTCGCATAATGCTCTTGCAAATTCAACATCACCGATAGTGCAAGGGATGGTGAATGCACCAGTGTCCTCTTATTTCTAAACAAGGTATTTGGTCATAATTGCACTGCATTGTTGGAGTTCTTCTGAGAGTTCTTGGCTTAGAGTACGCTTCTTTGTTACCAAATCCTTCATATACTTGGGGTATCCGGGCATTTTCTCCAAGGCTTCCAAAAGAGGAATGTTGATGGACAATAGTTTTAGTATTGACAGGAAATGCTTGAACTTGCCATCTTCTTCCTTTTTCTTAAGCCTTTGGGGGAATGGAGGAGGCAGTTCTGGGATTGTCTTGAATTTCTCTTTCTCTCTCACCTCTTGGTTTTCCACTCCCTTGCTCTTTGGACTTTCTTCCTCAATCGTCACCTTACTATCAATGACCCTTTTATTGGCTTTATCCTCAACCATTGGCATAGTGGTAACAATAGTGCTTTTTCCAATCCAAGTCATCACTGCCATGCAGTGGCTTTCGTTCTTAGGATTTTGAACCATGTTGCTTGGTAGGGTGCCCTTTTGGCATTGGTTCAATTGCGAAGAAATTTGCCCTAATTGTTGTTCCAGTTGTTTAATTGCCACTGAGTGAGACTCTATTTTCTAATTAATGCTTGAAATATCCATCTTTATTCCTTTCAAAATCTCATCGTGATGATCGGCTCTCTTCAACAACTTGTTGAACATCTCTTTGATCCTAGAGTTACTTGCCTCGGCATCACGATTGTGAGGTGGAACTCTCTCTCTTTCATATATCCACCTTGGTTCTCTCTATATGCCCCCTCGTAGTTGAATTTCTGACCTAGATTCCAGGATCCTTGCCTCCAATAGTCTGAATTGGACCCTTAGGGATTGTTCTAGAAACCTGCCGTTTGGTTGCTTATAAAACATGCATCCTTATCAAAGAATGGATCTTCATAGATGGGAACCTTAGGAAGTTGGTGTGACCACTTTGACACTTGCTTGGTTTTTCTTCAAAACCAAGTCCATGCTTGTGGGAAGTTGAGCAAGTTGCTCCATGATCTCCTCGTTGACCTTTGCTTGCTCATTGTTGTTGTTGACCGCACAAGAAGTCTTCATCGCACCTCGTTCTCATTCACCCCATGCTTTATTTGTTTTAACCACTTGCTCCATCCTTGCGGCTATCAATGCGAAAGGTTGGTCAAGGAACATGCCTCCTACAATTTTGTCGCCGCAAGCTTGACTATTCTCATCAAGAGCCCGATAGAAAATCTCAACCAAGGTATCATCAGCAATCTTGTGATCGGGGACCATCCTTAGGCTTTTAGTGAATCTTTCCCATGTTGTGTTAATAGAGTCACCCGACAGTTGCTCAAAGTTGTTTATGGTCCTTGAGCAAACTTTTTAGATCTTGGGAAATGTCTTTCAAGGAATACTCTGTGAAGCTTAGGCCAAATTATTATGGAACCCAGAGGAAGCTCAGACAACCACGCAACTGCATTTCCAGTCAATGATAGTGGAAACGCTCTTAAACTAATGGCATCAAGAGAAAGATTTTGTGTCCCCATGACACTCTTGCACACAAACACTACATTTTGAAGATGACAGTGGGGATCCTTTGAAGGTAACCCTATGAATAATCCATGATTTGGGAGAATTTAGAGCAACCCACTTGATACAACGAACTTAGTGTATGCTGGTAAAGGAGGCAGTATTATAGCAATGGTAACGTTTATGGCCATAGGGTACAATCGATACTGATTCCATCCATAAGCATTTTCATTGAAGTCCCTAAGTTGTGTCCTGTTATCCCTTGGCAGTGGATTCTCCTATCTTCCTATATCCTCATTCATATTCATATCCTCCTCAATCTCGATAGCCTCATTCACTTGAGCCATTCTTCTAATGAGTTGGTGGATCAACAAATTGATCAAAGCTAAGGGGTTACCTTGGATCCTTGTGTTGGGCATACAACCTAGTACACCCTACAATTAAAATGAAACAACAAAAATAATAAATAAAAGTAAAATACAAGAGAGTTTAGAAATTAACACTTGAACTAACTAATAGTGAAATCAAGTCAA
>JAOTQR010005650.1:0-55590 GCA_025774065.1 Solanum ossicruentum | reverse complement strand
CAACTATAGTGAATCAACACGACAACAACAACATCATGAATCTTAGTAACTTATCTTAGTAAGCCAGAAAACAGGGCCAGCAACAGGCAGCAGGTCTTTAACATTTATCTTTCTTTTTTAGACATTTTTCAAATGTAATGGTGACATGTATTATCATTTATGACCAACGAATTTCACAGTGTAAGCAAAGATTCGACAGAAACGGAGATAGGCGACCTCATCAGCACACCAACCAGTTCTATCCATATGACCTCATGACCATAGCGCATGAAATCAATAGCCCAAAGCAAGCTATCATATGCCAAAACCTTAAACATTACGAAACAAACCAAACCAAATACTCAACATGTAACACACAGAACACAGTGAAGGCTAGCCATTTTTTAGCATCATTAATTAAACAAAAATCAAAAATCAGCTAGAACAGCATAATACGAAGACGAAACAAGGAATACGACCCTATGACTCCTGGAGATCATTTTTATAACAACTAACAATATTACGACACTATTAACTCATTACAACAGAGACTTCCAGTCAGCAAACCAAGCGCAAATATGACGACTTCAACAATTTCAACCACAATCTCTTAAGCTCAACATGAGGGAAAGGGTAGAGTATTACCTTTTTGGGGGCAGCGAACTGAGACGATGAGCTTAACAAAGCTAACGACGAGCTTGACAAAACTACGACGAGATCGAATTTGGCTTCTCGAAACTGTTTTCTTAAATAGAAAATTGTATATCAGTTCAAAAATCTTTTCAATTTTTTTGGATCAACGATGTTCAAAAATCCCCCTGTCTCGGCAAAGAACAGAGACTATATAGGCATCCACATGGGGCCAAAACCTGTCAAAAGAGTATGGGTTTCGAGATTATTTTAGGCATGCGTGAGAGACAAACGACAATGGGGAGGGGTTGCATGGCGCGAGGTTGTGGAGATGTTAGTGGAGTGGAGCGATTTTGTCGGGGAATGTTGGTGCGAGAAAGGGAGTGGGGCGGCTAGGGTTTTTCTGGTTTTTGGAAAGATAAAAATGAAGAAGAAGGGGAAAAGGGAATGGGAAATAAGGGATTGGGGGACCGTGGCCCCCACACGCCAACATTTTTTTTTTGAAAATAATGGTTCAAAAATCATTAAAAATAAGATAAAGCTCGATGACTAATTTGACACCAATTTATGAAGAGGGCCGGACAAAATTGGGTGTCAACACTAATTATGTTTCTATTGATTGTAGAACCCGTAAGGTTAAATTCCAATACCCTAATGAGCCCATCCTTGAGTGGGAAATTCATGGTATTGTGGTGAAAGGTAGGTTCATTTCTTGTTTTAAAGCCCAAAAGTTGATTTCTAAGGGTTGTCTCTATCATCTTGTGAGGGTTTGGGATGTTGAGTCCAAAGTCCTTCGTATTGAGCCAGTTCCGGTGGTTAATGTGTTTCTTGATGTTTTTCCCAATGAGCTTCTCGGTGTCCCTCCCTAAAGAAGATAGATTTTTGTATAGACCTCCTTCACGATACTCAACCCATTTTTATTCCCCCTTATTGTATGGCCATGGTGGAGTTGAAGGAGTTGTAGGAGAAATTGAGGGATTTGTTGGAAAAGGGTTTTATAAGGCCTAGTAAGTCACCTTGGGGTGCAACGGTGTTAGCTGTAAAGAAAAATGATAGTTCTCTTAGAATGTACATTGATTACCGGGAACTTAATAGAGTCACCATAAAGAACAAGTACCCTCTACCAAGGGTCGATGACCTTTTAGGTTAACTTCAAGGGGTTAGTCACTTTTATAAGATTGATCTTCGGTCCAGGTATCACCAAGTGAAAGTGAGGGAGTGTGACATTCCCAAAACAGTTTTATGGATAGGTATGGGCACTTTGAGTTTGTGGTTATATCCTTTGAGTTGACTAATACACCAGCAATATTTATGGATCTCATGAAAAGGGTCTTCAAACCCTACCTTGACTTGTTTGTGGTGGTTTTTATTGATGTATCTTGATTTATTACCATAGTGAGGAGGAGCATGTGGATCACTTGAGGGTGGTGTTGCAAATCTTGAGGGAGGAGAGGTTGTATGCAAAATATCAGAAATATGAGTTTTGGTTGAAAGAGGTTTCTTTTCTAGGGAATGTAGTGTTGGGTGATGGCATTAAGGTGGATCCTAAGAAAACAGAGGTACTTAGAAATTGGCCTAGACCTTTGACTCCATAAAATATTCGAAGTTTCTTAGGTTTGGTTGATTATTATCGGAGGTCCCTAAATGGTTTCTCCTCTATTGCTTCTCCTATGACTAAATTGACACAATAGAAGGCCAATTTTGTGTTGACCGATGAGTGCAAAAAGAGTTTCCAAACTTTGAAAGATAAGCTTGTCTCCCTCCTATCTTTGCTCTACCGGAAGGGTTGGAAGGATTTGTTGTATATTGCAATGCCTCAAGAATTGGTTCGAGGTGTGTTTTGATGCAATTGGTAAGGTGATAGTGTATGCCTCTAGAAAACATAAGGTGCATGAGAAGAATTATCCCACCCATGATCTTGAATTAGTGGCCGTTGTGTTTTCTTTGAAAATTTGGGATCACTACTTGTATGGGGTTCATGTTGATGTGTTTACCGACCACAAGAGTCTCCAATATATGTTCACACAAAAAGATCTTAACTTGAGTACAAGAAGGTGGTTAGAGCTCCATAATGATTATGATATGAGTGTGCATTATCACCACGACAAAGCTAATGTTGTGGTTGATTGATGATGGTCACGCTCCAATAAAAAAGCAGTCGCTATCAGTAATTAACCTGACCAATGTTAGTGTCGAACCCATAGGGAATACAGGGATTGACTATAAGATTTCACTACTAATCATTTCTTGTATCTATAGCTACAATCTGTAGATGGGGAGAGGGTTTGTTGTGATTCAAAGACAACTAAAAATGAACAATAATTACAATTCGAGAAAAGACTCAATTTTGGGACAAATTGGGAATGTGTTCCCCATGGCTTGTTGACTCAATTACCCTAGGCAACATAACTTTGATCGATGAATTACTTGGAGGATATTTATTTAGGTTCTTCCATCCCTCTTGTGAAAATGAAGGTCGAATTTCACCATGGCGCTTGGTCGGCCACCATGGTGTTCCAATTAATTGTTACCTATTGTCCCAGTCAATCTCCCTTGGTCAAGTTTGGTCGATTATACGGGAAAGCATCAACCGAATCTTGTCATCTACTTCCCGTTACCTATTCATCACTATTTGGTAGGGATCGTGATAGTAGACAAGATTTTGTGTTGGCCACCACCAAACAACATTAATCATTAAGGGATATAAACAATACATGCAAAACCCCAATCATAGACATGCACAAAACCTAGGTCACCTCAAGTCAACTACCCATGGTTTCCACAACCCCAAGTTGTGGGCGTTTAGCTACTCATGGCTAAGATAAAACACACAAAAGTACACAAAATAGTCAGAGTTAAGAGTTTCACCAATAACAATCGAGAAGATAAGCACCACAAGTTGCAAACACACAAGCTTGATTGATCAACAATGAGTAGAAAGCAAGATTTGCAATCCCCAAAATGGGTTTCCCAAAGAAAACAATAATCTACTATAAAAAACTAAGAAAAACTTCAAAATGTAATGGAGAAATGTATACAGTTTGAAACTTCTTTCAAAAACCTAACATAAACTATTTATAGTATTTACAAAATAAACCTAGAAATTATGCAGAAAAGATAGCTGGCATCTGATAAATTTCGCAGTTACTACTCATAGGTTAGCCTACGAGTCATAGTAAGGGTCTCATATTAGGTTCTTAGCATCTTGGACTTAACTGGTACGACCCACAGGTACTACTCATTACAAGAGCTATGACTCGTATATTGGTCTCTAAGTATTGGTATTCAGTATTTTGTCCAATATTTTGGCTCTCTGATTCTTTCTACGAGTCCACCTATACGAGTCGTAGTGTGTCTTACGACTCGTAGGCTGGGCTCGTTGGGGTGACCTTCACTTGGCTGATTTCTGATTTTTGGTCTTTCATTCCTGCTACGGCATAACCTACGACACGTTGGAGGGCTCATATGGCCTATGCTTCTGCAAAATCTGCAACTTTTCTTCAAAATCATGCCAACCTAACTTTTCTACAAGATTAACAAAAGAACACATCATAACACTAAAAAGGCGCTTTAAGAACTCACAAAATCTCTTATTTTAGGCATCAAATGTGTTGTAATTTGATAGTACATCAACACCCTCAACTTAGAATTGTTGCTTATCCTCAAGCAAAGACTCAATCTACGCAGACAAAGAGAAATGTGTAGCAACTATATCAATGGCACATACAATAGCTCATTTGATTCAAGTCCCAGCTACTATTTTCAAAATAGGTTTACCAAGTTATTGAGCAAACTAGAACATCGTGAAAGACCTGCAAATCAAACTTTGACAAGCTAAGAAGGAATAACCATCCATAATCACTGATATAATCATATGCCACTCCAGTAGTGCAAATGCCCTCACTAGGAAGAAGTCCCATATATTCACTCCAGCACAATCAGAAAGCAGGGATTGAGGAAACATTCTCACTCTCACAATTGAAATTCATGCACAATGACTAACACCATAAGCTTGCCCTTATACTCATTTTTCTGGCTTGGTGATAAATTGGAGTCGAATCACTTTAAGACTTAAGGCTGTAACATAGGCTCAAGGTGCTCTGGTATGGCATTTTGGGAAAGTAGTGACTAAAAGCTATCCTTGAATCATTTTTACCAACACTTTTTACTTTCATAATCCAACCCCTTTTTCATCAATATCTCCTTGTTCAGTTGCTTTGAACTTTTCTCGAGTGCTTTCTTTCTCTTTTTCAGTTGCGCCTTGATTTCAAACTCATTTTTTCTTCTTTTTCTCAATTAAAGGAACTTTTCTTCTTTTTCTTCACTCGGTTCATGCTTTTTCATTTTTTTCTTGATTTCCCAACTAACCACCTTATCACTTTTACTTTACCACAAGAAGGATCACCCTTAACATAGGCTTTTAGCCTCAGGTGAAGTACATGATATCTATGCGTCAAACTAGGGCTACCGACTGCAGCCACCCTCAACTTAGGCCTTTGGCCTCGATCAAGGTTCACATTCTCAAGGATAGTCCAGGGTCAATATCAAGGGATTTTATCAGATAAGGTCAAGCTAGCAACGTATCAAGAAAGAATGAGTACATGATAAGCTCAAAAATTTGGAAAAAGAGATTCTCTCACTTAACTGGTGGGTTATTTTAGGCTAAAAGTAGTTTCACTCAAAGAACAAAGGCTTAAGATCCTTTCCATATCCACCACATCACCAAACCAACTTTAGAGTAACAAGGCAAGTTCAGAGTCCATACAAGATGTATGAATGCAGCAAAATAAGCTCACAACATACATGGGAATTGCATCCATAATCAAGTATAGACTCACAGGTCATGCTTTCAGTCTTATCTTACCTTCACATTATCATAACAAACATTGCCAGATATCACAAATGTATGAATGCATTAATACTCACAACCTCAAAAATTTTGAGGTACCCAATTTTTCATCAAAAGTTTTAAAGAAATCTAATAACTATATATATATGCCAACAAATAATGTCACTATGAATTTACCCAGTATCTATACTACCTAAACATGCTGGTTCAACAGAAAGATAAATATTCATTAGGAAAAAGAAGCACGGCAAGAAAACCTTGGGATCAAAAATAGGGGAAGTTATGGACTTGAGGCTACTCAGACTTCACCTTAATCGATAACTTCCACCACTGTACCAAAATAGGAAACTTAGCCCTCAAAGTAAAGACAAGAACAAAAACAAAGCGCAATTACATAGAAATATATATACATACATTCATCAAAAACCAAAAATAGACATCCAAAGTAGAAGTTAAAATAACATTCAACATATACATATTTAAATACAACCAAACACTGACAAAATAAAAAGATTGTCTGAAAAGAAAACAAAGAATCCAATCATAACAAAATGAGCACTGGGGTCAAAAAAAGTCGATCATCAAGGTGCATCAAGCACCAGTCTCGGGTTGATCTGCGAGGTCTTGAGTTTTCCTATCCTCCTCTAATGAAGTACCCTCTCCAGGTGGGGTGTGTTGTGCTCTTTCTCTCTAAATAGCCACCAACAAAAGTCACTCCTGCACCACCTCCTCAGGTATGGGCCCCTCCTCCTCAGGCCTTGGCCTCTTTGGGGTTGGCTTTGGATCAGTATGCTCTAGAGGCCTCTTTCCTCTGGTGTCTGATTGTTTGGCGAACCAATCAAATGCCTTATATCCTAACCGTGCTCCCTCTGTGGCTGGAATAGGGACTACCAAAAGTGGCAACACGTTAGCCTTGAACTTAGCCAGCTCATCAGTCACCACACTCATGTCCACAGCTTAGCACCCTCGAGCCTCTTCTGGACTCTAGCTTCGAACACATCGACCCATACATCAACTGCTCGGACTCTATCATCAACTAAATCTCGGGCAAATGACCGAATCCTCTCCTAGGTGACTTGAACAGTCTGATCAATCAACGGATAGACCTATGCTGATAACTCTCAGAGCCTACACTCTGCTACAAACCTAGCGTAATAAAGCCTGAAAAGCAATAGCAGATAAAAGAGGGTCAACCTGAAATGTAGTTGTTGCTGTTGCTGGGGTGTTGTTGGAGGTGTAGACTCAATCTCGGCAGAAGGTGTGGGCTCTGTACTAGCCAGAGTAGTACCCGTAGGAGCTAGAGGGGAACTTTCAACCTGTGGCTCAATCGAAAAGAGCTTTGGGATAGGAGGTGGGATAGCTCTCTGTAGGGCTATTGGGCTTTTGTCGGCCTTGATTAGGCTAGGATCCATTGTACGAAAAGCCTCTACATGAGGGTCCAAGTGAAGAGACATCATTACACCTACCACCTCGCATAGTCTATGAATCAAAATGGGGAATGGCAATGCCTGATGAGTAAGAACTGCTAACTCGTGAATTTATTCTGTCAAAATTCTGGCATAATCGATTTCATACCCTGCCAAGATGCTCACCAACAAGACAACACTCTCTAATATGATGACATTATCCGTGAATGTGGGCCTAATGCGCATTCCGATAATAGAACACTAGAACGTTGCCCAAAATGAGAAAAGGGCCTTGAGAATATGCTTGGCATGGTTTGTAAACCATATTGGCTCGACATCTTCCTTGCAAACTTGGCAACTATCCACCTTAACAATTCTATTTTCAGCTCAATATCATTCTAATTAATTGCTTTCCTCATGTCCACCATTCAATGGTCATATTCTTTTGTGGAGTGTAGGGCTCTGTAATTCAGCCCGAATAGCACCTTTCGAATTGTCTCTGTTGAGATGTCGACTATCTCTCCCTTGACCATGACTTCACTCAACTATGGTGCATTAATGGGCTTCATGAGTCTCGGGAGGTTGCTACGTATAGTAGCATAATGCAATGCATAGAATTTTTGGACCAAATAAGGAGCACACTTCCCCAACATTTGTGATAACCATCCTAATCCATGGCAGTCAATATCAGCTTCTAAACCTGGTACGCCTTTCCCCTGAGTCTTTCAACCTTGCCTCCTCATGAAATCTTTGCAATAGCCTCCCTTGACCCTTAAGTTCCAGTCCCTTATCATAGATTTCTTTCATGCCCGGAACACACCACCTTGTGTTTTGAGGGGCAGTAGAGGTGATGGTGTATGCTGAATCATCAGGCTGTGGAGGAACAGTCATGAGCTTGAGATACCCCAAAAGGGTTCGCATTAGAGGTGGAGTTATCATCATCTAACTCAGTTTCTTCACCCTCCTTATCAGACTGGGAGGGGCTATCCACTTTTGTCACTAGTCTGATTGATTGTTCTCATGCCAAGGGCACATTCGTCGCTAGGATAGGGTGCTCATGCATCTCCTCAGTTGATTTCTCCTCCTCGGAGGATTCATCTCTTAGGCGATGACCTCAAACAAAAGTAGCACTCGGTCGTCCTCTTAAAGACATTTTCTTTGCAAGCATGTTATAGTGTAAGCACCAAGATGTCGTATTCTCACTAACAAGTATCAAATGAAACAACTATAAAAAAAACATTACAATTACTAAAGTAAAAACAACCTAAACTAGGGACAAGGCTGAAGATACAAGGTATATATACGTCTCATAGAGTAACCTACAAGTCGTACTTTAGCATCATAGAACTAACATATAAAATAAAAAGCATTCTAGAATAAGCTACGAGGCATAGATACAACTCGTGGGGGGGCTAGAGTCGTAATCTCTACATGTTACTCATTTCAAAGTCAGGTAGATAATCTAAATCAAGGCCACGATGTCACTATTATGACCCATAATAGGTAATACAAGTCATAGATGTTTCTCGCTTGGAAAATGATAAGGCACCCTAAATAACTATTGCCTTCGACAAGGGGTCACTATGACTCGTAGTGAAAACTACCACTCGTAGTGAGTCATCGTAGCAGAAACAGAAAGCATCTCAAATTTCTAACACTTTTCAAATAGGACCAACAACAAGTCAAGCCAGTACAAAAGTTTACAACACAAAGGCATGGACGACACTGCGACAAATCTAAACATCCTTCAGCACTATTCATAACAAGACAAAGCAGTAATAAACCCTTAACAGTTCTAAATATTTTTTAGAGGTATCAGCATCATCACATATTTGAAAGTAAAATGGTAACACCCCTCACTGCACAATTTCAGTCCCACATGATCTTCATATGATAACGACTTAAAGTACGCAACAAAACACAAGATCATTTACCAAGCAAAGATAGACCCCAAGGCTCTTTTACAAGGAAGCAAATACTTTCATATCACATTCTTCTTATTGTTATAGTTATTTTCACATGACTATGCTCCTAAGACATTCATCCATGCATCCATCAGACGAGAGCTTATTCAAAGATAAACCAATTTTAATCACGAAAACTTACCAGATGAATGAATGAATGATAAGAAGAAGAAAAATCAGCAGAGTTCTTGGAGCACACTACAATTTCCAAGGTATTATAGTGGGTGAAGATGTAAAGGTGGATGAAATAATGATAGGGAATGATGGGGGGGTTAAAAACTGAAAAGGGGGCGCTTCAAGAAGAGGAATTAAGATCCAAGAGATGAAAATCTCTTCAAATTCAAAATGATTTGTCCTTTAAGTTTTTGCAGATTGGTCTTACGAGACCCAGATGAAAAGTCGTATGACGACTTACGACTCATGGGTCCCTATCTCGTAGTAGACCCAACACTTAGAAAAATTTTGATTTCATACCTGAGCACTACGAACCTCTCTAACAACTCATAGATAATCTTACAATTCGTAAGGTTGGTTCATAGTGTAGGTGCCACCTTCTAATACTTGTTGTTTCTCTCTACAAGGCATGACTACTAGTTATAACCTTCACTACGACTCGTAGGCCTACTCGTAGAAGCCGCCTCAAAGCATGATTTATTAATTCTTCAGCTTTTAGTTTGTTCCTGCAATCTATCACTTAAATTACACCAAAATACCAATTGATGCAGCTGGTTCAAAGTCTCAACAACTTCACTATACTATTAACTTACTAATCATCAATTAAAAAATATGATAAAATGTCTTAAAATAAAACACACACAAAAGATACTTGGGTTGCCTCCCAAGAACCACCTTGTTTAATATTGTGGCTTGACTCAATCATTCATGAGTACTCAGACTTCCTCATGGGCTTCTTCACTATTTCTTCTACTTTTCCTTTGTTCATCTTGCACTGCATCTAGTTTCCCAGCGAATTGCTCAATCTTATAACCCAGACTCTGCATCGATATAGTTTGTTGTTCCACTTTGTAATTACATTTTAGGACGTCAAACTTTCTCTCCTTGACGATGTCATCTTGCTCATTTACCTTGGTCAGAACTTGTTCAAGCATATGCTTAATCTGAGTCAGTTTATCAGTCATGCAATGCTAATTGGGCAGCCTTGTCCAATGTGCCACATTTTTATTTTTCTGACTTACTAGAGGCTCCTATAGATGAACTAGTAGTTGGTCCAGCTTGACCTTGAAGGGGTTGATAGACTTGGGAAACTGCAGATAGTTTGTCCATAATCCCAATGATCTCATCAAACGGTCGCCTTATGAACTCATTGCAATCTCCTTCGAACAATGCATCAGCTTGTCCTTGTAGTTCTGAAGTTAGTGCTAGATAGAACCTCACCGCAGTTCATTATCAGTTAGACCATGATTTTGATTTGCTACCAAATACTGCTTATATCTCTCCCAAGTCACTACCAAAGGTTCTCCTAGCACTTTTTTAAAGTTACAAATGTTGTTCTGTAGCTTTTACTTGTCAGACACCTTATAGAAGTTTCTGAGGAAGACACTCTGTACCTCCCCCCATTTGAGCAAACATCAGCTGAGAGGATTGACCACCATTCTGCAGCTTCATTTCAGAGAGTCATAGGGAAAAATTGAAGAGCCATAGCCTCCCAAACAGGATGTCTTGTCCCAAGGGCCTCCTTCATCATTTGATTAAAATTTTTGTAGAAGAATTTAGGGATCCTTGAACCTTTTCCCCTAAAATAGGGCACGCCTTTGTAAAGCTTCCAACAAATTGATTGCAATGTAAAGCTTCTGCTCAATCATAGTGCCAACCAACTTGTTCCTAGAAGTACTAACAAAAACAAACAGAAAAAGTAAAATACAAAAGACTCTAGAAATCAATGCTAGAACTAACTAATAGTGAATTCAAGTCAAAACCTAGTTGTAGAAATCAATGCTAGAACTAACTAGTAATGAATTCAAGCCAAAACCTAGTTGTGTTCCCTGGTAACGGTGCCCTAATCTTTTTTATGATGGTCATGCTCTAATAAGAAAGCAGTCGCTATCAGTAATTAACATAACCGATGTTATGGTCGAATCAACAGGGAACGCAGGGCTTGACTATAAGATTTCACTACTAATCATTTTAGTATCTATAACTACAATCTCGAGTTGGGGGAAGTTTGTTGTGAGTCAAAGAAAACTAAAAATGAACACTAATTACAATTCAAGAAAACAATCAATTTTAGGGGCAACTTGGAAATTGTGTTGCCATGGCTCATTGACTCAATTACCCTAGGTAACACAACTTTGATAGATAAATTTCATGCAAGATAGTAACTTAGGTTCTTCTAGCCCTCTCGTGAAGGTAAAGGCCGAATTTCACGAATTTCACCATAGTATGCCAACTAACCATTACCTATTGTCTTAGTCAACGTCCCATTGGTCAAGTTTGGTTGATTAGGTGGGAAAATATTAAAAAATCGAATCCTGTCATCTACTTTTCTTTTCCAATTCGTCACTTCCTTGGTCAGGATCATGATAGTAGGCAAGATTTGGTGTTGGCCACCACTAAACAACATTAATCATGAAGGGAAATAAACAATACATGAAAAACCCCAATCATAGACATGCAGAATACCTAGGTCATATCAAGTCAACTACCCATAGTTCCCACAACCCCAAGTTATGGGCGTACAGCTATTCATGGATAAGATAAAACACACAAAAATGTACATAATAGTCATAGGTGAGAGTTTCACCAATAACAATGGAGAAGTTAAGCACCACAAGTTGCAAACCCACAAGCTTGATTGATCAATAATAAGTACAAAGCAAGATTTGCAGTGCCCAAATGGGTTTCCCAAAGAGAACAATAATCTACTCTGAAAAAACCTAAGAAAAGCTTTAAAATGTAATGGAGAAACATCTAATGTTCGAAACTTCTTTCAAAAACTTAACCTAAATTATTTATAGTATTTATAAAACAACCCTAGGAATTATGTAGAAAAGACAGTTGGCATCTAATAAAGTTTGCAGTACGACTTGTAGGTTGGCCTACGAGTCGTAGTCGAGGTCTCGTATTAGGTTCTTGGCATATTGGACTTAACTGGTATGACCCATAGGTATGATTCATTACTCGAGATGTGACTCGTATGTTGGTCTCATAGTCTTAGTCTTTCATTTTGGGTCTACTATTTTTGCTCTCTGATTCTTGCTACAAGTCCACCTATATGAGTCATAGTGTGTTTTATGACTCGTAGGAACGGCTCATAGGGGTGACCTTTACTTGGTAGATTTCTGATTTTTAGTCTTTGATTCCTACTACGACGCAACCTACGACTCGTAGTATGAGCTACAACTCATAGGAGGGGTCGTATGGCCTATGCTTCAGCAAAATCTGCAACTTTTCTTCAAAATCATGCCAACCTAATTTTTCTGTAAAATTAACACAATAACATATCAAAACACTAAAAGATCGCTTTACAAACTCATAAAATTCCTTACTTTAGGCAACAAATATGTTGTAATTTGACAGCACATCACCGATGCTCTAAGTAGGTGTCTATGGGTAGTTTATCTCATGTCGATGACAGTGGCAAATAGGTGGCTAAAGAGGTTCACCAGTTGGCTAGACTGGGGGTTAGGTTGGATGAAGTTGATAATGGGGGCTTGGTGATTGTTGATAGTTCTAAATCTTCATTGATTGAGGAGGTAAATGTGATACAAGATCTTGATCCTGCCTTACTAGAGTTGAAGGCCTTGGTGAGAGATGATAAAGTTAAGGTTTTTCTCCCAAGGGGGAGATGCTGCCCTTAGGTACCAAGGTATATTGTCTATGCCAAATGTTGATGATTTGAAAGAATTGATCTTGAAAAAGGCCTATATTCATCCTATTCCATTCAACTCGGTTCTACAAAGATGTATAGATCCTTGAGGGAAGTGTATTTGTGTGGTGAGATGAAGAGAGACATTGCTAAGTTCATATTCGAATGTTATAATTGTCAACAAGTGAAAGACGAACATCAAGGGTGAGGTGGCTTAGCCCAAGACATAGAGATTCCTACTGGGAAGTGGGAAGAGATCAACATAGATTTTGTAGTTGGGTTGCCTAAGACTAGGAAACATTTTTATTCTATTTGGGTTGTTGTGGATAGAATGACAAAGTCAGCTCACTTCCTACCATTCAAAACTACTAATGGTGCTGAAGATTATGTCATATTGTACATTGATGAGTTGGTTAGATTGCATTAGGTGCCTTTGTCTATCATTTCGGATCGTGGTTCTCAATTCACTTCTCACTTTTGCAGGTCCTTCCAATAAGGTCTTGGTACTAAGGTTAAGCTTTGCACGGCCTTTCACCCTCAAAGGATGCTCAAGCCTAGAGGAATATCCAAACTCTTGAGGAATATCCAAACTCTTGAGGATATGCTTAGAGCTTGTGTTTTGGAGTTTAAGGCACTTGGAATGAACATCTTGCACTCATTGAGTTTGCTTATAACAATAACTACCACTCAAGCATTGTTATGGCTCCCTTTGAGGCTCTTTATGGTAGGCATTGTAGATCCTCGGTTGGTTGGTTTGAAGTGGCAGAAATGGGTTTGCTAGGTCCATATTTGGTCATGGAAGCCTTGGAGAAGGTGAGGATTATTATGGAGAGATTGAAAATAGCCCAAATTAGACAAAAGTCCTATTCTGATATGACGAGAAGAGATCTTGAGTTTAAGGTTGGTGATTGGGTTTACTTGAAAGTCTTACCCATGAAAGGTGTGGCCCAGTTTGGAAAGAAAGGGGAAATTAAGCCCAAGTTTTGTGCGTCCATATAAAGTTTTGAGGAGAGTGGGTGAGGTTGCATATGAGTTGGAGTTGCCTATGGAGATGGACATGTTTCATCCGTTCTTTCATATATCAATGTTGAGAATGTATATGGGTGACCCATGTGCCATAGTGCCCTTAGATGTCATGGTGTTATAGGAGATAATTTAACTTATGAGGAGGTTCTGGTGGAAATTTTAGATAACAAGTGAAGAGGTGGAGAAACAAAGATGTAGCTTTTATCAAGGTCCTTCGGAGGAACTAATAAGTTTAAAGTGCCACATGGGAAGCCGAGGCAGACATGAGAAAGCAATATACATATCTCTTCCTTTCAACTCAAGTCGAAGGTACTAATTTAAGTCCCCTATATGATTTCAAGTCTTAAGTTTCAGCCTTTATGTCATTTTGCATACACTCATGTTTATATTAACAAGTTTATGGTGATTTTTGACATTCATGTTGAGATTTTCGAGGATGATGTTTAAATGCATTTGTTGCGTTCATGATGGACTAAAATCTTTATGATTACTTCTCTTATACACACTTCATTGACTTTCGTAGACGAATGTTCCCAAGGAGGAGAGAAATGCCCCAAACATGTGCTTTGGAAATGCTCATAATTGTAATTCACAAATATATCAAAATCCGTGTGTGATATCACAAATCTGACTTCATATTCTCGATCAGGGCAAAATTGAGTAGGGAATGGGTATAACCCATATTTTAGAGAACTCATAGAAAAAAATAATTTTCGCTAATTTTTTATTTCCAATGGCCATCCGCACCATGGACATGATGCGCTAAGGGCGCGGATTAGTGTTGGAGTGAAGTTTACGTCTGGCCCACATTGTGTCAAGGGCATGGACCAATGTATTATTTTCCTTGGTTTTTCTATCTCGACCAAGGGGATTGTGTTCATAACGCCATGCCCATTTATGTGTGAAAACATCAATACTTAGCCTTTTTTCAACTCTGTATCACCCAAGACCCTCTCAAGAACCTCTCCACGACTTAACCAAATATCTCACTCAATTTCTAAAATTTCAAGCCTAACTTTGGAATTCAAGGATTATCTTCAAGCTCCAAGTTTCTTTCAAGCTTAACTCAAGAAAACTCAAGTTTAAGGTATGTCAGTTTCATCCATTGGGTCATTTAACCCATGGAGCTCAATCTTCCTTTTTATAAAAATTGCATATTTTCAAGTTATATCATCTATGGGTATCTTTATTATGGATAATGAGTACAAGTTATGTTGGGATTTTATGAAATGGTGATTGATTATGCATGACTATCTATTTCAAGCTTACAATATGAATGGATTTTGCATATTGATACTATGCATGTTTTCAGCTATGAAACTATGATCTATTATGAGATTTGATGATGGATTTAAGGTACCTACATGAGGGTTTTATAATATGTTGGTGGGTTGATTTGCGTAGAGTTTTTTCATATGATTTCACTCTAGAATTGCATGATTTTAACCTAGTATCATGAACCCACCAAGTGTTTGATAAAATGCCAAGTCAAGAATTCTCAGTTATTGATTATCTACTACATGATTTACATGTCAAATGACTATATGATGATTAAGGGATTTCAATTATGTATTGAATCCATGAAAAGTATTTATGATGTTATAACTATCAAGTCAAGCCATATTTCAAGGATTTTAACCTTTTGTGAGCCACTCATATTAAAGCAAGGGTTCATGTATAACTATGATCTACTCTCATGATTCAAGTTAGGCTCATCATTAGAGGTCAAGTATGTTTAATAGCTACTCATGTCATATTTTCATATTACCTACAAGTTATACAAGTATGATTATTTCAAATATTCTATGGGATTAGACTTAGCACCAACGGATTGGTTGCAGTGTGGACTATCTTCAAGAGTCCATACTCCTTTCCTTAATTTATATGCCAACATAGGATTTTTATTATTACCCTTGTTATACTAGTGGTTCCATTTAGTGCACTATATGACAAAATCCACCCTGAAATGGGATGGGTTCCCGTATGGGGGGTTACTTCTCAGAAATGGGACGGGATCCCGTAAGATGAAGTATGGTTTACCTTGGCAATTAGACAACCTCTTTACAGATGAGGCTAATCATCGGGATTCCAAGTTGTAGCTCACTTGGTCTTATTCTTTAACAGTTGAGGTCTCTTCCCATATATGTATCATGTTCTATTCAAGTTGAATGATTTATAAATATGTTTTACTTCAAGCATTGATCATGCAAGCCATATTGAGATTATGTTCATCTAATGCCTATTACCATGCATTTTGACTATATTGGTTTATGTCTAGTTGTATTGCATCCTATATACTTAGTATGTTCAAACATATTAACGAATACATTATGCCTACATGATATCACTATCTAGGGACCGGAGCTTCTCTTGTCATCCTCCACGTGGCTAGTGAGATTATTAGAAAATAAGCTTAGTGAGTCCTCAAGTTCGAGGACACTATCTATTTTCTCTTGATATTTCTAAGACTTGTTTATGTTGAACATTTGACATTATGAGGTTGAGCTCGAAAAGTATCTTAGGCCCCGCTGCATTCCAAGTTTAGAGGTGTATGTTAAAAATTATGATGTTATTATGCTATAAGTTTGAATCTTATGCTTTTACGATTATCAACGTCTTTCCTTAGTCCTGCTTCCTTTTTTATACTATCTCTTGTTGTTGTTTACGTTTCTTCTGCAAATAAGGATGTGTGATTGATATGCTAAGAGGCTTGTTTGGGTCCCTTCGGGTCCCATTCATCATTTCACGTCTAGGCCCTAGTCTTGGGTCATGACATGTGTGGTGGCCTTAGTCTTGAAATTCCATAGTTTTGGGACCAAGTAAGGTGGTACGGCCAAATATATGGTCCGTACAAGGTGGTCCGATCCGTATGGCCTCCCACATGGGTTCTGGAGTGAAATTCTTCTAAGTATTGGATCACCATCTCAGTACTTCATCGTGAAGAATGTTTTCTAAGTGATGTGGGATAGAAGAAACACACGGACTGTGAGGCTTAGTACGGTCTATACCACCCTCCGTATGGATGCCTATGTTGTAAACTTCTAAGTATGGGATTATCGTTTCAAAACATCATCAAGTGAAATTTTCCCAGTGTTGGATCACAAACAAGTGTATGGTCCGTATGGCTTATCACAGGCCATACCACTCCTCCTTGAGACATAGCTTCAATTTTTCGACTTGTTTCATTAATGATATATTTGTAATTATGGTTGATTCTGAGGGCCTTTTGTAACCTGCTATACTACCTAAGGAAACTCAAATGATCTATAATTTATTCCTTTTGTTCAAAGTCATTCTTACATTAAGAATTCTCTCAAGTCACTCTTAAGAACACTCTCTCAAACGACACTTGTGAATTTAAGCTTGAGAATCAAGGGAAGGCTCATTTTTCTCCAAATTTTTTCATGAATCTTCTTCATTAGCTAAGATATGTGGGATTGATTCTTTGTCCCTTTCGACCAAGAAAACCCAAACTCTTTTCACTTGAATTTCATGAAATCTCGCTTACTTTAAATATGAATTTTGAAGATTGTTGTTTATTAAATTCGATTGAAGTATGGGCTATTCTTATTCGATGATATTAAGTTGATTTAAGCGCTAATATGTTGAATTACTTGGTTATTATGAATATTTGAATATGCATTGTCCCTTTAATGTTTGCTCTACGCATGGGTGATCTATATTATGATTTAAATGTGGATTTAATAGTTGATTTACTTGAATTTCATATTATATTATTGATTTTATACTAAATCTATATTACCGATTACTATTCACTATCATTCATAGCATATGCATTCATGAGCATTGGATTTTATGAAAATTATGAAGTGGGTTAAGTCCAATTATATTTATGCATATGGTTTTGATAAAATTATGGTTATGACAAGAATGTGATCACATAAATGTCTATGCTCTTTGAGTATTTTGGTTGCTTGCATTATCTTGTTATGTGAATAAGTTATTCCTATGTATGAGAATCATGATTATGAACTATGATTTGGCTTTTTCACCTGAGTACGAATGATTATGAAATGTGTTTGGCTTTTGATCCTAAATGTGCATTGAAATGATTGAAAGGACTAATGCCTCTTTAGAAAGCATGTATATATATAAGTATTCTTATGGGATGTTTGACTTAGCACCAAAGGATTGGGGACATCATGGCTCTCCCTAAGGGTCCTCTCCCATTCATTGAACTATGTGCCAACATAGTTATATGGTAACCATTACCGATAAGATTGGGTTGTAAGGAATGGTTACATCTTGATATGATATGATATGATATGTAAATCCTTCTAAAAGTATTGGGTTGTAAGGAAGGTATCCATCTACCAAAAAGACTGGGTCATAAGGTGTGATATAGATTACCCTTAGCAAGTAATCTTCTCCTACCGATGGGAGGTCTTCATCAGACTAATTCATGTTATAGCTCCCATGAGTTTCATATGCCCGTTATAATTCATCACCAATATATATGAGCATTATGGAATTTCATGCATCATGGACTACATGGCATATTGTTATACTATTTTCCTCGGATGTATATCTCTTTCTATATTATATGCCCTTGCCATCTAACATTGAATGCAGGTTTGATAAGTCATATGCATTGCAAAGTACTTAGTAAATTCAAACGTACTAATACATGTTTTTGCCTACGTGATCTAACCATGTAGGGACCAAAGACTATATTCATCCACCGTACAATTGTTAGCCTGGATTTTGAGATTTGCTTGTTGTGGTGAGTCCTATCTTCCAAGGACCAACCACCATTCCTCTACCTATGCTGCTTTTTTATGTTATTTACTTGAGGATGAGCTTGGGGTATGTCTTAGCCCCCGCCCTATCTTATTATTAGAGGCATTGTTTGACGTCTTGTCAACTCTTTTACATTTATATGCTAAAGTGTTATATTTGGAGGTTATGCTTATGGATACGTTCACCTATCAGTTGTTGTTATGTGGATTGGTTATCAGTATTATGATATGTTATATGCTATGATGTAAACGATCATAAGTCCATAATCTCCCCCACAGAGTGAGTGATACTTACCCGCCCCTTAGTATTTATGTGATACATGTTATGTGAATCTATTTTACTCCCTTTTCCGATGATATCCCCATAGCGTGAGTCCTACTTACCCATCTATTAGAACTATGTGTTTTATTATTCAAATACGCTTCCAAACCAATGATTCAATATGGTTGTTTTGAGGCTTGTTTGGGGACTCTCGGGTTTCAATTCGCCATGTCACTCCTAGGCCCTAGTCCGGGTTGTGACATCTCCTCAAATCCGAATATGACCTTTTTTGACTTTATGCAGTTTTCAATCTTTCTTTAATAAGTCAAACTTTCCACATGACCTCATAGACTAACTTAGGACCTACCAAAGTAACCTCAGTAGCCACAAACCATCCAAAAGGAGACCTACAATCCCTACCATAGATAGCCTCAAATGGAGTCATTTGGATACTAGAGTGATAACTATTATTATAAGAGAACTCGCTCAGTGGAAAGTGATCATTCCAATTACCCTTAAAGCTGATTACATAATTTCTCAACATATCTTCAAGGTTTGAATAGTCCTTTTGATTTGATCATCGGTATGCAGATGAAAAGTTACGATAAACTTAATTTGGATACCAAGAACTTTTAAAAATGATCTCCAAAAGTATGAGCTAAATTTTAGTACCCCTAACCAAAATAATAGACAATAGAACACCATGCAACTTAACAATCTCACGAATGTAAAGTTAGGTGTAGTGCTCAGGTGACTGGATAAAACGACCCCAAAAAGTTCACGAAAAAGTGCCTCAAAAATGCCCAAAATCGTAATTTTCATATATCTCAAAAACTATAAGTGGTATCAAAACTTTGACTTCATATTCTTGATCAGGGGATAAAATTGAGGGGGAAAAGGCTCTAACCCCGATTTTAGAGTGACCGTATCAAAATTTTATTTTTCATAATTTGCAAATTCTAGTGACAATCCATGCCCCTGGCACGACGTGGCCAAGGCACGGATCAGTGTTATTTTTGCCTAGTTTTTTAAGTTTGGTCCAAGGTTTTTTGTCTTGGGTCTAACTCTTCCCATACGTAAAAACACCTATAGTTAGCCATATTTCACCTTCATATTATACGAGACATTCCCTAATACTCTCTCAAACACTTAGACAAATATTTCAATCAAAATTCAAATGTCAAAACTCATTCTGGATCTTAAAGAATTCACTAAAGCTTCATGTTCTCATGTCAATCTTCAAGGAATTCTCCAAAGTTGAGTTATGTGGATTTCAACCATTGGGTCCTTCACCCATGGTGCCCAAGCTTCCTTTTTCCATAAATTTCATGTTTCTAAGTTGATTTACTCATGGGTCTTACTTACTATGAATTTGACTATGAACTATGCTGGAGTTTCATAAAAGTGTGACTGTTTAAGCATTTTTTTTAGCTTTGAATCCATAATCTATCTTAAGATTTGATGAAGGATTTCAATGTGTATTTCATGAGGTTATTGATATGTATTGGTGGGTTGATTTACTTCAAGTCTTCTTGCATGATTTCACTCTTGAATTGCATGGTTTTACACTAGTAGTGTGCACCCACCAAGTGTTTGATAAAATGTCAGGTTTAGGGTTCTTGATCTATTGATGATCCATTGCATGACCTATGACTTTATGATGATGAAAGGATGGTATATTTGTATTAATTTCATGAAAAGTAACAGTAGTGTGATGAGTTAACCATAACCAATTGAGGGGTTGATACCTTAATCAGCTCGGATAGGGATGGTATGCCATCAACCAATTGAGGGGTTGATACCTCAATCACCATGGATGATAGCGTGTGACAATCATCAACCAATTAAGGGGTTGATACCTTAATCACCACGGATGAGTGTGGTATGCCATCAACTAATTAAGGGGTTGATCCCTCAATCACTTCCAAGGGGTAGTCATGCCCATCTACTAATTGAGGGGTTGATCCCTCAATCACTTCCAAGGGGTGGTTTGCCTTAGATTCTAAGTACTAAGTTTGCTTGGTTTATGATGATGGTCATTTTTTACACATGTACTATGTTTCTATATATGCATGTTTTACTTCAAACATTGATCATGCATGCCATGTTGGTAATATACGATCTCTTACTTATGATTATGCATTTTGAATATGTTGCCTATCCATTGTTGCATTGCATCCTCCATACTTAGTACATTCAAAAGTACTAATGCATACTCTATGCCAACATAATGTTACCATTTAGGAATCGGATCTCCTCAAGATCATCCACATCCTCCCAGTGGCTAGTACTATCTTCCTAAAGCAAGTTTGGTGAGTCCTCAACTTCGGGGACAATATTTCTTGTTCTTATGCTATGTACAAACTCTCACTATCTAATTGCATGCTTTGACTATGAGGGTGAGCCCAGAATGTTGTTTCAGCCCCAGCTCCTATCAATGTATTTGAAGTGTTCTTGGAACCTTATGATATATTAATGTTGTGGTATTGGCTTGTTATGTTTATATGGTATCAAGGATGTCTCTTAGCCCTATATTCCCTTTTTACTATCTCTTTTATTGTTGTTTCATTGCTTCCACGACCAAGGATGTGTAATGATATACTAAGAGGCATGTTTGGGGTCCCTTCGGGTTCCCCATTCTTTATGTAACGTCTAGACCCTAGGCTTGGATCGTGATAAACTTGTGATTATAGAGCACTAGGTTGTTAATGGTCCTCAGAATCCAATACAACGCATTGATTAGAGTCTTATTCATGGTTGTGTTGTGCACCACAACTATGAGTAAGAGGCTATGAGACGTTTTAGGAAATACTACCCTTGTTCATGATCTATGTCCTGCTATAGAGGTTAGGTAAGTTTTCCCCTCTAACAAATGTTCTTTTCCATTTTTAGATCATGCCTAACAGAAGAGGAAGAAGAGCCTGCACTCTCAAAGAACAACCAGCTCATGAAGAGCTCTGGGATGTCTCACTTACTAGCTCAAGCAATGGCTAACCTAGTCAAATAAGGGGCCCAAGACCCTCATGCTCCTATTCTGGCATCTCGGGTAAGGGAATTTATGAGGATTAATCCATTGGACTTCAATGGGTCTAAAGTGGATGAGGACCCTCAAGAATTTATTGATGAGCTATATAAAGTGTTGGGTATCATGGATGTATGATCATAAGAGAAGGTGGAGATGGCGGATTACCAACTCAAGGAGGTGGCCCAAATATGGTATAATCAATGGAAGGAGGAGAAGGTGAACAACAATATGGTTCTATGGGAGGAGTTTAAGGCAGCATTTCTCAACTGGTTCTTCCCTCTTGAGCTTAGGGAGGCCAAAATAATGGAGTTCATAAATTTGAAGCAAGGTTCTATGAGTGTGAGGGAGTATGCCCTCAAGTTCAACCAACTCTCGAAATATGCTCCAAACATAGTTACCGTCCCGAGGTCTAGAAGATATGTTTTTGATGGGTGTATCCAATTTGGTGAATGAGGAGTGCAGGGCCTCTATGTTGATTAGTGACATGGATTTGTCCTGCTTAATGACTTATGCCGAACATTTACAAGGGGAAAAATTGAGGAAGAGGTGGAGTAGTAAGGCCAAGAGGGACCGTTTTGATGATAACTTCCAAAGTCCCAAGGGTAGCCAGTTTCATCGAGGCCTAGGGTCTTCTCAAGCTCCTAATACAAGGTTTGCCACTGCCTATGGGCACAAGGTGATGGTGGTGTGGTGCCCAATTCTATGTGTCCAAAGTGTGGTAGAGGACATAATGGCCCATGCTGGAAGGACACCAATGCTTGTTTTGGTTGTGGTGAAGTGGTGAATAAGGTGATGGATTGTCCACAAAATCGCAATAAGGGTAAAGATGTGTCATGACCCAAGCCTAGGGCCTAGACACGACACGGTGCATGAGAAACCAAAAGAGACCCCAAGCAAGCCTCTTAACATATCATTACATATCCTTGGTCGTGGAAGCAATAAAATAGCAATAAGAAATAGTAAATAGGGATGAAAGGGGGTAAGGAACATCTTTCATATCATAAAGTATCAAAAGAGTCAAAAGAAGCAAGGCTTATAGCATCATTACATAACTTGTCCAACAACACCTCTAAACATAGAACTTAGTGGGGGCCAAGACAAGCAATCGGGCTCACCCTCATAGTCAAGCATACAATAAAGAAAAGAGAGGTTGTACATAGCACAAACCAAGAGAAGTATGTCCTCGAAGTTAAGGACACACCATCTTACTTGGAGAGATATTGCACTAGCCACGAGGAGGAGGAGGATGATCAAGTGGGGTTAGTTCCTACATGCTAACATCATGTAGGAATAGAGTATGCATTAGTACATTTGAATATACTAAGTATATAGGATGCAATGCAATAATAGATAGGCATTATAATCAATATGCATAATTAGGCAATAGGTGAACATATAACAATATGGCATGCATGAATGACATTTGACATAAACATGCTTATATGTAGAACATATCACATTAGTAGGAATAGACCATCATCATAGACCAAGCAACTTAGTACATGGAATCTAAGGTAGACCACCCCTTAGTAGTGATTGAGGTATCAACCCCTCAATTGGTTAATGGCTTACCACCCCCATTCGAGATAATTGAGGTATCAACCCCTTAATTCGTTGATGGCTTACCACCCCTATCCGAGATGATTAAGGTATCAACCCCTTAATTCGTTGACGGCTTACCAACCCCATCCGATATAATTGAGGTATCAACCCCTCAATTAGTTAATGGCTTACCACCCCCATCTGAGTTGATTGAGGCATCACCCCTCAATTGGCTTTGGTCAACTCACAGCATAATAGACACTTCTCATGGAATCAACACATACATAACATCTTTTCGTGATCATAAAGTCACTTAACTCATATGCCAAGCATTAGGCCTTCAACAACTCAAGATATATTAACCGGACATTTTATCAAACACTTGATGGGTGTGCAATCCTAATGTAAAACTATTCAATTCATGAGTGAAATCATGCAAGAAAACTTAATTTAAAACAACCCACAAACACTTGGCAATACCGTCATGTAACCTATATCAAAACCCCTCATCATATCTCAAGATAGATCCAAGATTCATAACCCAAAACATGCTTATACAGTCACACATTCACAAAACCTCAACATAGATCATACTTAAATTCATAGTAAGTAAGTCCCATAAGTTAATCAACTTAGAAACATGAGATTTAGGTAAAATGGATGCTTGGGCACCATGGGTGAAAGGACCCAATGGTTGAAACCCATATTCCTTGACTTTGGAGAATTTGTTGTGAAGATTGGAGATAGAGACTTGAAGCTTGAGTGAAATCCTTAAGATCCGGATGAGTTTTGGGACTTAAAATTTGGGGTGAAATATTTGTCTAAGTCTTTGAGAGAGTATTGGGGAATGTCTTGTATGATTTGAAGGTAAAATATGGCTAAGTATAGATATTTTCATGCACAGGAAGACTTAGGCCCAAGACCCAAAGGCCTTGGATGGAACAACAAAACTGGCAACTTTTTAACACTGGTCTGTGCCGCAGTCGCTTCGCGCCAGGGGCGCGGATCAACCGTGGATAAGGAAAATTTTGGATTTTGAAACTGTGATTCATTTGCTCTGAAAATCCAAGTTAGACCTACTTCTCACTTTTCTACCTGATCAAGAATATGAAGTCGGATTTTCAATACCACGTATGGATTTTGAGATATATGGAAATTACAATTCCGGACACTTTCGAGACATATTTTTGGGAACTTTTTAGGGTCATTTCAATATCTCCCCGTTGGGAAGATTCGTCCCTGAATGTCAAAGAAACGTATATGAGAAGAGTAGTCATGATGAAATCAACCCCAACAAGAATGCATCAAAACACTTAAACACCATTTTCAAAAATCTCGACAGAAATGTTAAAATCGCCATGAACTTGTCAACATAAATATGATGCATGCATATGAAATATATAGATGATACATGAGACATGAGATCATATAGAATACTTAGAAAAAGTACCTTAGGCTTAAGTAGAATAGCAGAGATAAGGATATAGTTTTTGCATGCCCTCTTCGACCTCCCATGTAGCACTTTCGACTAGTTAATTCCTCCAAAAGGACCTTAAAGGAAGCAACATCCTTGTTCCAGAACCTCTTCATTTTTCTATCCAAGATCTCTACTGGAACTTCTTCATAAGTCAAGTTTTCTTCAACAACACCCACATCATTTACTGGAATAATAGCATTCGGATTACCCACACATTTCCCCAACATAGACATATGGAAAATCTGATGAACTAAATCCATTTCACTAGGCAATTCCAACTCATAGGCCACCTTACCAATCCTCCTCAACACCCTATAAGGACCCAAATATCTTGGACTTAACTTACCCTTCCTACCAAAACGAAGTACACCCTTCATGGGTGATACCTTCAAATAGACCCAATCACCAACTTTAAATTCAAGCTCTCTTCTCCTCACATCGACATAGGACATTTGACGATGTTGGGCTGTTTTCAACCTTTCTCTAATTAACCTTACCTTCTCCATAGCCTCCAGAACCTGATCTGAACCTAACAAAGCCATTTTTTTCACTTCAAACCACCCAACCAGGGATCTACAACGTCTACTATAGAGGACCTCAAAAGGAGCCATATCAATGCTAGAATGATAGCTATTATTATAAGCAAATTCAATCAATGAAAGATGATCATCCCAACTACACTTAAACTCCAAAATACAAGCCCTAAGCATATCCTCAAGAGTTTGGATAGTTCTTTTGGCTTGGCCATCCGTTTGAGGGTGAAAGGTCGTACTAAGTTTAACCTTGGTACAAGGACCCCTTTGGAAGGACCTCCAAAAGTGTGAAGTGAATTGAGAATCATGATCCAATAGGATAGATAAGGGAACCCCATGCAACCAACTCATGAATGTATAATTTAGCATAGTCTTCGGCCTCATAAGCAGTCTTAATCAGTAGGAAATGAGCCGATTTGTCATCCTATCAACCACAACCCAAATAGAATCAAAACCCTTTCTAGTCTTAGGCAACCCAACTACAAAATACATGTTAATTGACTTCCACTTTCAAGTAGGAATCTCTATCTCTTGGGTTAGGCCACCCGACCTTTGGTGTTTGGCTTTGACTTGTTGGTAACTATGACAACCGAACACAAATTTGGCAATGTCTTTCTCTGTACCTCCTAGCCGAAACACACCCCTCAAATCTCTATACATCTTGGTAGAACTTGGGTGGATAGAAATGAATAATTATGAGCCTTAGCAAGAATCTTCTCTCTCAAGCCATCAACACTAGGCACACACAACCTACCTTGGTACCTAAGAGCACCATCTTCCCCTGGGGATAAAACCTCCTCTTTGCCCTCTTTAACCAAGGCCTTCAATTCTAACAAGGAGGGATCAAGATCTTTTGTTTCCTTTAGCTCAACAACCAAGGAAGATTTTGAACCATCAACAACCACAATGCTTCCATTATCAACCTTTTCCAACCTAACCCCCAATCTAGCTAACTGATGAACCTCTTGAGCCACCTCCTTGCCCCAATCAACCATATGACTAGGCTACCCATAGATACCGTACCGAATGAAACGACCACAAAAGTGCCCAAAAATGTGCCTCGGAAGTGCCCAAAATCGTAATTTCCTTATATCTCAAAATCCATGTGTTAATTTGAAAATCTGACTTCATATTCTTATTCAAGGGGAAATTGAGTAGGGGATTGGTCTAACCCAAATTTTAGAGAAACCATAGAAAAATTTGAAATTTTAAACCGTCCATTTCCACAATGTTGTGCGCGTTGCTAGTGTGACACGCCAGTGTACATTTTGTGCCAATTTTTTTCAAGTTCGGTCCAATAATTTTGGTTCTTGGACCTAAGTCCTCCCATACGTGAAAATACCTATACTTAGCCATATTTCACATTCATATCATTCAAGACATTACTCAATACTCACTCAAACACTTAGACTCATATTTCTCTCAAAATCAAGGGTTTTGAATCCCTTCCGGAACTTAAGGAATTCATCCAAACTTCAAGTCTCCATTCAAATCTCCTTCAAGAAATTCTCCAAAGCTATGGTATGTGGGTTTGAACTATTGGGTCCTTTCAACCATGGTGTCTAAGCTTCCTTCTTACCTAAATTGTATGATTTAAAGTTGATTTACTTATGGATCTTACTTATTATGAATTTCATTGCACACTATGTTGGGGTTTCATGAAATTGTGTTTATTTTAGTATGTTTTGAGCTATGAATCTAAGATTTATTGTGGTATTTGATGAAGGGTTTTGATTTATATTGCTTAAGGGTGTTACTAAGTATCTATTGATGATTTTACATTGAACTTTCTAGCATGATAACACTCTTGAATTGCATGGTTTTATACTAGCACTACACACTTGCCAAGTGTTGAAGGTTTAAAGTATGGCATATGAGTTGAATGACTTTATGATGATGATAGGAATGTTTATATGAGTTGTTTTCATGAAAGAGTACCTATGGTGTTGCAAGTAGATTATTTGGTTCCCATGTTTGTTGTGTTCTTACGAAAATAGAGAAAGCCTTCCCTTGATGCTTGAAACATAATGGTTTGATGAGCTAGTTCTATAATTCCTACAGGAAAGATTATATCATAAGGTATGGACATCCTACTGGAAAGGCCATACCGTAAGGTAGAATGACAAAATGTTTCCTACCAAAAAGATAATATCGTAAGGTATGGACATCCTATCAAAAAGGCCATCTTGTAAAGTAGAATGACTAATGGTTCCTATCGAAAAGATCATATCATAAGGTACTGACACCCAATCGAAAAGGCCATATTGTAAGGAAGAAAGACTAATGGTTTTCACCGAAAAGATCATATCGTAAGATGTGTACATTCTATCGAAAAGGCCATGCCATAAGGTAGAATGAATCACGGCTCCTAACCCAAAAGATCATATCGTAAAGTAGGGAACATCTTACACTACCCACCAAAAAGACTATGTCGTACGGTAGGGGTATTGATAACACTGTCTAAAAAGGTTATACTATAAGGTGAGTTGAGGCCCTTCGGCGCATTTTATGAAGGTTGGTAAAAAGGTTTGAGTATGTATTGCATATTGAGTTTACATTCCTTGATCATGATTTACAAGAATGTTTTACCTTAAACATTGATCATGCATATCATATTGATGTTATACCTATCCTTTACATATAATTAGTATATTCAGATATACAAA
Organism: Solanum ossicruentum; assembly: GCA_025774065.1. Classification (NCBI taxonomy): domain Eukaryota; kingdom Viridiplantae; phylum Streptophyta; class Magnoliopsida; order Solanales; family Solanaceae; genus Solanum; species Solanum ossicruentum. The sequence goes on along the minus strand of JAOTQR010005650.1, from coordinate 27,645 downwards.
CGCATACTCTATGACTACATGATGTTACCATGTAGGAACCGGAGCCCCCCTTGATCATCCTCCTCCACGTGGCTAAAGATGCCTATTCAAGCTAGTTAATGAGTCCTCCATTTCGAGGACAATGTCTATGATCCTAAGCATTGTATTGAGACTTTTTGCTTTGATGTATGTATTGACTATGAGGGTGAGCCCGGTTGCTTGTCTTGGCCCTGATCCTATAAGTTTAGAGGTGTTGTTGGACAAGTTATGTTTTTATGATATGAGACTTGACTCTCTCATTTCTTGATGTTTATGGTATCAAAGAGGTACCTTAGTCCCGCTTTCCCCTTTTATTTATTATCTCTTATTGTTAATATTAATTGCTACGATGACTAAGGATGTGTAATGATATGTGAAGAGGCTTGTTTGGTGTTTCTTTGGGTTTCCCATTCGTCAGTCATGGCTATGCCCTAGGTCTGGGTCATGAAAACGATGGTATCAGATCACTAGGTTGTTAGATCCTCGGAGTCCAACACAACACATCGATTAGAGTCTTATTCATGGTTGTGTTGTACACTACGACTATGAGTAGGAGGCTATGAGATGTTTTAGGAAATGTTTCCCTTCTTCATGTTCTAAATCGTGCTATAAAGTTGAATAAAGTTCCCCCTATTAACAATTATTCTTCACAATGCTAGATCATGCATAACACAAGAGGAAGAAGAACCGCACACCCGAGGAACAACCGGCTCATGATGAGCTTTGGGATGCTCTCTCTTTGCTAGCTCAAGCTATGGCCCATCAAGCTAATCAAGGGGCTTAAGCCTCTTATGCTCCTACCCTGGGATCTAGGGTGAGAGAATTCATGAGGATGAACCCATCGAAGATCCATGGGTCAAAGGTGGATGAGGACCCACAACACTTTGTTGATGAGATTATAAAGCCATCGTGGGTGTTAGATTGGAAGACAAGGCAGCGTTGGTGGCTTACCAACTCAAGAGGGTAGCATAAATATGATTTACTCAATGGAAGGAGGGGAAGGGAAACAATAATGTTGTTTTATGGGAGGAGTTTAAGGCAATTTTCTTAATCAGTTCTTCCCTCTTAAGCTTAGGGAAGCCAAGATAGTGGAGATCATGGATTTGAAATAAGGGTCAATGAGTGTGAGAGAGTATTCCCTCAAGTTCAACCAACTCTCTTAATATTCTCCTCACTTTGTTACTGGCCTAAAGGCTAGAATGAATAAGTTCATGATGGGTGTCTCCGATTTGGTGAGTGAAGAATGTCAGTCCGCTATGTTAATTGGTGACATGGATTTGTCCTGCTTGATGACTTATGCCGAGTAAATGGAGGAGGAGAAGTTGAGGAAAAGAAGGGGTAATGAGACCAAGAGGGCTCGCTTTGATGGTGACTTCCAAGGTTTAGAGTCCGACAATGCTCCAAGTAAGAGGGTTGCTAAGAATGGGGTGTCACACCCAAGGCCCCAATGAGATGATGGGGTGACTCATCCTAAATGCCTAAAATGTGGGAGGAAACACTGGGGTACATGTCGGAGGAACACGGGTGAATGCTTTAGGTGTGGTTAAATGGGCCACAAAATTCTAGATAGCCCATATGCTCAAAACAAGGGTAAATATGGTGATGTTGATCAGGGGATGCTCCAAGATGTAATTGGTTCTATGCTCTTCAAAGGAAGCACGGGGTAGATGAGGCACCCAATTTTACTACCGATCTATTGAAGTTTCTTTGACCTAGATGTGTGTACATTGGTGGTTCAGGGTACCACTATTTCCTTCATTATTCTTTTGTTGCTTATGGCCTTCTAGTGTGCCCCGAGTTGTTATGTGAACCTTTAGTTTCTATATTTTTATTGTGTATATTATTGCTAGAAAGTTCATAGATAATGATCCGTGTTTGTATTGCATTAGGTTTTGCCTTGTGACTTATTGGAATTGTTGTGGTGGTCAAGGATAGGTTTATCTCATGCATTAAAGCCCCAAAGGTCGATCTATAAAGAGTTTCTTTACCATCTTGTAAGAGTTAGGGGTGTGGGACCTAAGTTATTTCCATTGAGTTATTGGGTGTCCTTTTCAATATGTTGAATTTGGGGTAGTGTCTTTTAGTTGGCTAGTGTACCGGCTATATCTATATGTCTCACAAAAAGGGTCTTCAACCACTACCTTGTTATGTTTGTGGTGGTCCTTAGTGTTGATATATTGGTTTATGTCCAAAAGTAAGGAAGAGCTTGTGAATCATTTGAGGGTGATGCTGTGAATTTTGATGTATGTGAGATTGCTTGTGAATCATGGAAAGTGGGAGTCTTTGGAGTAGTAAGAGGGTGGTTGCAGAAGTTCACTGGTTGACTAGGTTAGTAATGAGATTGGGTGGAGTTGAAAATGGTTGTGCAGTGGTTTTGATGGTTCAACTTTCTTTGGTTGGAGGGGTCTAGTTTGAGCAAGGCTTTGATCCCGCCATAATAGAGTTAGAGGTTTCGGGTGAAAGAGAGTATAGTAAAGGTTGTCTCCCAAGGGGGAGATGGTGGTTTATGGTACCAAGTTGATTTAAGTGTGATTATGGTCGACAATTGAGTATATGGTTTGTGAGTCCTTATAGAGTGTTGAGGAAGATTATGAATCTGAATTACCTATGGATATAGATATGGTTTATTCGGTTTCCATACACCTATGACAAGGTGGTGCATGGTGAACCAAGTGCTATGGTGGCTTTCAAGGATTACCTATGACAAGGTGGTGCATGGTGAACCAAGTGCTATGGTGGCTTACAAGGATTGTGGGTCGGATGGAGTTCATTGAAAGGATCGTCAAGTCGAAGGTATCTCTCGGAAGCTGGAGTAGGCATAGAGAAGCAATATTTGTACCTCTTTCACTCTATTCAATCCTAAGATAGAACCTGATACCTTCATGTGATTTAAAGTCTTAAATTCAGCCCTCATGTTATTGCATGCATTCATGTTTAAATTGACAAGTTCATGATGATTTTACTCTTATGTTGAGATTTTTGAAATGTTATCTTAAGTGCATTGTTGCATTCTTGTGTAGGCTGAAATTATTTTCCTTATATCTCTTGTATACTTTTCTTAGACATTCGGGGGCGAATGTTCCCAAGGGGGAGATATTGAAACGACACCAAAAGTGTCCGAAAATGTGCCTTGGAAGTGCCTGGAATCGTAATTTCCTAATATTTCAAAATACGTGTGTTATTTCAGAAATCTGACTTCATATTCTTATTCAAGGGGCAAAATTGAGTGGGGAATAGGTCTAACCAGAATTTTAGAGCAACCGTAGGAAAATCAAAAATTTTAGAGTGCCAATTTCAAGAATGTTGTGCGCATTGTTGGCGCGATGCGCAAGTGTACATTTTCTGCTAGTTTTTTTCAAGTTCGGTCTAAGACTATGAGGTCTTGGACCTAAGTCCTCCCATATGTGAAAATACCTATACTTAGCCATATTTTACCTTCATATCATTCAAGACATTCTCCAATACTCATTCAAACACTTAGACTCATATTTCTCTCAAAATCAAGGGTTTCGAATCCATTTCGGATCTTAAGGATTTCATCCAAGCTTCAAGTCTCCATTCAAATCTCCTTCAAGAAATTCTCTGAAGCTAAGGTATGTTGGTTTCAACAATTGAGTCCTTTCACCCATTGTGTCCAAGCTTCCTTTTTACCTAAATTGCATGATTAAAAGTTGATTTCTCATAGGTCTTACTTATTATGAATTTCACTACACACTATGTTGGGGTTTCATGAAATTGTGATTGTTTTAGTATGTTTTGAGCTATGAACCTAAGATCTATTGTGTGATTTGATGAAGGGCATTGATGTTGTTTCTTGAGGTTTTAAAGTATCTATTGATGGTTTCACATTGTATTTTCTAGCGTGATAACACTTTTGAATTGCATGATTTCACACAAACACTGCACAACCACTAAGTGTTTGGTAAAATGTCTGATTATGGATTCTTGAGTTGTTGAAGGTCTAAAGCATGGCATATGAGTTGAATGACTTTATGGTGATGATAGGAATGTTTATATGAGCCGTTTTCAGGAAAAAGTACCTGTGTTATTGCAAGTAGATTGTTGGGTTCCCATGTTTGTTGTGTTCTTGAAAAAATAGAGAAGGCCCTCCCTTGATGCTTGAAATGTAATGGTTTGTTGTGTTCTTCAGAAAATGTAAAAGGCCCTGCCTTGATGCTTGAAATGTAATGGTTTGATAAGCTAGTTCTATGATTCCTACTGAAAAGATTATATAGTAAGGTATGGACATCCTACCGAAAAGGTCATGTCGTAAGGTAGCATGAATAATGGTTCCTAACGAAAAGATCATATTGTAAGGTATGAACATCCGACCGAAAAAGCCATATCTTAAGGTAGAATGACTAATGGATCCTACCAAAAAGATCATATCATAAGGTATAGACACACTACCAAAAAGGTCATGCCGTAAGGTAGAAAGACTAATGGTTTCCACCAAAAAGATCATATCGTAAGATGTGGACATTCTATCAAAAAGGCCATGCTGTAAGATAGAATGAATCATGACTTCTACCCAAAAGATTATATCGTATAGTAGGGATGTCTTATACCATCTATTGAAAAGACCATGTCGTATGGTAGGGGCATTGGTAACACTTTCCAAAAAGGTTATACCGCAATGCTAGTGGGGGTTGTTTGGCCCGTTTCATGAAGGTTGGTAAAAAGGGTTTGAGTATGTATTCCATATTGAGTTTACATTCTTTAATCATGATTTACAAGCATGTTTTACCTTAAGCATTATCATCTATGACATATTGTTGTTATACCTATCCTTTGCTTATAATTATGCATTTCAATTATGCTACCTATCCGTTGCTAGCATTGTATCCTATATACTTAGTACATTCAAACATACTAATGCATACTCTATGCCTACATGATGTTACCATGTAGGAACCAGAGTCCCACTTGATCATCCTCCTCCACGTGGCTACAAAGACCTATTCAAGCTAGTTAATGAGTCCTCCATTTCGAGGACAATGTCTATGATCCTAAGCTTTGTATTAAGAGTGTTTGCTTTGATATATGTATTGACTATGAGGGTTAGCTCGGTTTCTTTTCTTGGCCCCAGCACCTATATAAGCTTAGAGATGTTATTGGATAAGTTATGTATTTATGCTATGAGACTTGACTCTCTTGTTTCTTGATGTTAATGGTATCAAAGAGGTCCCTTAGTCTCGCTTTCCCCTTTTATTTATTATCTCTTATTGTTGAGTCTAATTGCTTTCGCGACAAAGGATGTGTAATGATATGTGAAAAGGTTTATTTAGGGCTCCTTTGGATTCCCCATTCGCCGGTCATGGCTAGGCCCTAGGTCTTGGTCGTGACACTCAAAACATCCGCCATAACATTAGCCTTACTGGGATGATAATGCAGACTCATTCGTAATCCTTAAGAAGCTCTAACCACCTTCTTTGTCTCAAGTTAAGATCTTTTTCAGTGAACACATATTGGAGACTCTTATAATTGGTGAACATGTCAACATGCACCCTATACAAATAATGACGCCAAACCCTCAAAGCAAAAACGACGGCTTGCCTATTCAAGATTATGAGTAGGATAATTCTTTTCATTCACTTTGGATTTCCTAGAATCATAGGCTATCACCTTACCATTTTTCATAAAAACACAACCCAAACCAATCGGGGAGGCATCACAATACACAATAAACGCTTCCAACCCTTCCGATAGAGACAAGATAGGAGCGAACACAAGCTTATCCTTCAAGGTTTTGGAAACTCTTTTCACACTCATTAGTCCACAAAAACTTAGCCTTCTTTTGAGTCAACTTATTCATGGGAGAAGCAATAGAAGAGAACCCATTCACAAGCCTCCGGCATTAACCCGCTAAGCCCAAGAAGCTTCTAATGTCCGATGGGGTCAATGATCTAGGCCAATTTATAATCACATTTCTATTTTTAGGATCTACCTTAATGTCATATCCCAACACCACATGACCTAGAAAGGAAACCTCTTTCAACCAAAATTGACACTTTTCATATTTAGCATACAACTTCTCTTCCCTAAATTTTTGTAGCACTACCCTCAAATGAGCCACATGCTCCTCCTCACTATAAGAAAAAATCCAAATATTATTAATGAAAACTACCATAAACAAATCAAGGTAGGGTTTAAAGACCCTATTCATAAGATTCATGAGTATAATCGGTGCATTGGTCAACCCTAAATACATAACTACAAATTCATGATGCCTATACCTACTCTAGAAGACCATCTTAGGAATGTCACACTCCCTCACCTTCACTTGATGATACTCGGACCAAAGACCAATCTTAGATAAGTGACTAGCCACATGAAGTTTGTCAAACCAATCATCAATTCTTAGGAGAGGGTACTTATTTTTGATGGTGACCCTATTAAGTTGCTGGTAGTCAATGCACATTTTAAGAGACCCATCCTTCTTCTTCACAAACAACACTGGTACACCCCAAGGTGATTGGCTAGGCTTAATAAAACCCTTCTCCAACAAGTCCTCAACTGCTCCTTCAACTCTTTTAACTCCGCCAGGGCCATACGATAAGGGAAAATAGAAATGGGTTGAGTATCGAGAAGGAGGTCTATACCAAAGTCTATTTCCCTTTCAAGAGGAATGCTGGGAAGGTCATTTGGAAAGACATCAAGAAACTCACTAATCACCGGAACCAACTCTATAGGAAGGACCTTAGACTCAACATCCCTATCCCTCACAAGATGATAGAGATAACCCTTAGAGATCAACTTATGGGATTTAATGCAAGAGATAAACCTACCCTTGACCATCACATCATGACTCACCCACTCAAGAACGGGTTCATTTGGGAATCAGAATTTGATGCTACAGGTTCTACAATCAATAGAGGCATAATATGCATGCAATCAATCCATCCTAAGAATGTCATCAAAATTAACCATATCCAACTCAACAAGATCACAAGGTAATATTTTATGAAAATATGCAAATGGGACAATTTCTATAGAGCTTTCTACCAATAATGGATGCACCAACAAGAGTAAACACCTCATAAGACTCACACAACAATTCGGGCTTAACATGAACCTTTTGGCAATAAAAAGAGTACTAAAAAAGAGTAGAAGCCAGGTCTAGTAATGCATACACATCAAAATCAAAGACTTTTAATATAGCGGTGATGAAATCGGGAACCTCATCAACCCCTTGCCTCCCATGAAGAGCATAAAACTGATTGTGCCTTGAGGCACCACCTTGTTGGTCTCCTCTACCCAAAGGAACTGCATTAGCACCCCAGCCTTGAGGACCAACATCCTTACCTTTGTTGCGATTTCGAGGGCAATCTATCACCTTATGGCCTACTTCCCCACATACAAAGCAAGCATTGGTATCCCTCAAGTATGGGCCACAATGTCCCCTACCACACTTTGAAAACATGAGTCTAGGCATCATACCACCACCCTCTTAAGGCTTTTGGTAGTCATTAGCAAACCTCCAACTAGGAGCATAAGAAGACCCTTAGCCTTGATGAAATCGGTCACCCTTGGGACTTTGGAACATACTATTAAAATAAGCCCTCTTGGCCGCATGACCCCTTCGCTTCTTCAATTTCTCCCTATCTATTTGATCGGCATAAGTCATCAAGCCGGGAAAATCCATGTCACTAATAAACATAGCGGACTAGCACTCCTTATGCACTAAGTGGGATACACCCATCATAAACTTGTTCATTCTAGACCTTGGGTCGGAAACCAAGTGTGGAGCATATTTTAAGAGTTGGTAGAACTTGAGGGCATACTCCCTCACACTCATGGATCCTTGCTTCAAATTCATGAACTCCACCATTTTAGCCTCTCTAAGCTTAAGTGGAACGAATCAGTTGAGGAAAGCCGCCTTAAACTCCTATGATAGATCCACATTGTTTTTCCCCTTCTCCTCTTTCCATTGAGTGTACATATTTGGGCCACCATCTTGTATTGGTAACCTGCAAATTCTTCCTTCTCTTCCGACCTCACACCATGATAGCCAACACTTTGTATACCTCATCAATAAATTCTTGAGGGTCCTCATCAACCTAGACCCATTGAACTCCGATGGGTTCATCCTCATGAAGTCCCTCATCCGAGATGCTGGAGTAGGAGCATGAGGGGCTTGGGAATCTTGGTTGGCTTGGTTAGCCACAACTTGAGCTAGAAAAATAAGAGCATTCTAGAGCTCACAATGAGCCAATTGTTCCTCGAGTGTACGGGCTCTTCTTCCTCTTGTGTTAGGTATGATCTAGCATGGCAAAGGACAATCTTTGATGGAAAAGGCTTACTTTAACTTCTATAGCATGACATAGATCAAGAAGAAGGGAAACATTTCCTGAAACGTCTCATAGCCCCTTACTCATAGCTGTGGTGCACAATACCAACCATGAATAAGACTCTAATCGACACGATTTGTTGGATGTCGAGGACTATTAATAACCTAGTGCTTTGATACTAAGTCTGTCACAATCAAAGCCTAGAGCCTATATGTGACACTGCGTGTGGGCAACCCGATTGAACCCCAAGCAAGTCTCTTAACATATCATTACACATCCTTAGTCGTGGAAGCAATAAAATAGCCATAAGAAATAGTAAGTAGGGATAAATAGGTCTAAGGGATAGTTTTCATATCATTAAGTATAAAAAGATTCAAGAGAGTCAAGGCTCATAGCATTATTGCATAACGTGGCTAACAACACCCCTATACATAGAACTTAGCGAGGGCCAAGACAAGCAACCGGGATCACCCTCATAGCCAAACATACAATAAAGAAAAGAGAGTCTATACATAGCATAAATAAAGCGAAGAATGTCCTCGAAGTTAAGGACTCACCAACTTGGTTTGAGAGATATCCCACTAGCCACATGGAGGAGGAGGATGATCAAGTGGGGCTCTAGTTCCTACGTGGTAATATTATGTAGGCATAGAGTATACGTTAGTATGTTTGAATATACTAAGTATATAAGATGCAAAGCAACAATAGATAGGCATCATAATCAATATGCATAATTAGGGAATAGCTGAACATATAAAAATATGGCATGCATGAATGATACTTAAAGTAAACATTCTTATAAATGGAACATATTACATTTGTAGGAATAAATCATCATCATGGACCAAGCAACTTAGCACTTGGAATCTAAGGTAGACAACCACTTAGTAGTGATTGAGGTATCAACCCCTCAAATGGTGGATAGCTTACAACCCCCATCCGAGTTGATTGAGGTACCAAGTCCTCGATTGATTGACGTCTTACCACCCCTATCCGAGATGATTAAGGTGTCAAAACCTCAATTCGTTAATGTCTTACCACCCCCATCTAAGATGATTGAGGTATTAACCACTCAATTGGTTGATGGCCTACCACCTCCATCGAGATGATTGAGGCATCACCCCTCAATTGGCTTTGGTCAACTCAAAGCACAATAGACACTTCTCATGGAATCAACACATACATAAAATCCTATCATCATCATCATAAAATCACTTAACTCATATGTCAAGCATTAGGCCTTCAACAACTCAAAATACATTAACCAAATATTTCAACAAACATTTAGTGGGTGTGTAATGCTAGAGTAAAATCATGCAATTCAAGAGTGAAATCATGCAAGACAACTTAATGTAAACCACCCACCAACTCTTGGTAATACGCTCATGTAACATACATCAAAATCTCATCAAATCTCAAGATAGATACAGGATTCATAATCTTAAACATGCTTAAATAGTCACACTTTCACAAAACCCCAAACGTAGTTCATAGTCAAATTCATAGTAAGTAAAACCTATCAGTAAATCAATTTAGAAACATGAGATTTAGGTTAAAAAAAGTTTGGGCACCATGGGTGAAAGGACCCAATGGCTGAAACCCACATACATTGACTTTGGAGAATCTTTTATGAAGATTAGAAATGGAGACTTAAAACTTGAGTGAAATCCCTAAGATCCGAATGAGTTTTGGGACTTGAAATTTGGGGTGAAATATTTATCTAAATATTTGAGAGACTATTGGGGAATGTCTTGTATGATATAAAGGTAAAATAAGGCTAAGTATAGATATTTTCATGCATAAGAAGATTTAGGCCCAAGACCAAAAGGTCTTGGATGGAACAACATAACTGGCAGCTTTTTAACAATGGTCCGTGCCCCAGCAACATCACGCTAGGGCATGGATCAACACAGCATAAGGAAAATTTTAAATTTTGAAATTATGATTTGTTTGCCCTAAAATCAGGGTTATACCCATTTCTCACTCAATTATGTCACTTGATCAATAATGTGAAATCGAATTTTTGATATCACACATGAATTTGTGATATATAGAAATTACATTCCGGTACTTCTGAGGCACATTTTGAGCACCTTATGAGGTTGTTTCATGATGATCATCCACAAGGTCGGGGTAGAAATGTGGTTCCTTTGGGGAGTGAAGGCCAACGAGGTGATGCCCCAAGGTATAATCAGTTTTATGCTCTTCAAGGGAGGTAAGAGTTAGATGAGGTGCCCGATGTCATCACCGATTTGATAAAAGTCTTTGATTTTGATGTGTATGCATTGATAGACCTGGGTGCCACTCTTTCTTTTGTTACTCCGTTTGTTGCCAATAAGTTTCATGTTGAACCCGAATTGTTGTGTGAGTCTTATTAGGCTTCTACTCTTGTAGGTGGATCTATTGTTGCTAGAAAGGTCTACAGAAATTATCTTATTTGCATTTTTCATAAAATTTCACCTTGTGATCTTGCTGAGTTAGGTATGGTATATTTTGAAGTCATTCTTGGCAAGGATTGGTTGCATGCGTATTATGTCTCTATTGATTATAGAACTCATAGGGTCAAATTCAAATTTCTAAGTGAACCCATCCTTGATTGGGAGAGTCATGATGTGGTGGTCAAGGGTAGGTTTATCTCTTGCATTAAAGACCAAAAGTTGATCTTTAAGGGTTGTCTCTATCATCTTGTGGGGGTTAGCGAAGTGGGGTCTAAAGTCCTTCCCATAGAGTTGGTTCTGGTGGTGAATGATTTCCTAGATGTCTTCCCTAGTGACCTTCCCAATGTTCTTCCCAAAAGGGAAATAGACTTTTGTATAGACCTCCTCGCCGACACTCAACCTATTTCTATTCCACCTTACTGTATGGCCCCGATGGAGTTAAAGGAGTTGAAGGAGCAATTGAGGGATTTGTTGGAGAAGGGTTTGAACTAATCACCTTGGGGTGTATCGGTATTGTTTGTGAAGTAGATGGATGATTCTCTTAGAATATGCATTGACTATTGACAACTTAATAGAGTCACCATCAAGAATAAGTATCCTCAACAAATGATTGATGATCTTTTTGACCAACTTCAAGGGAATAGTCACTTCTCTAAGATTGACCTTCGGTCCAAATATCGTCATGTGAAGGTGAGGAATGGGACACTCCCAAGACAGCCTTCCAGACTAGGTATGCGCATTATGAATTTGTGATTATGTCTTTTGGGTTGAACAATGCACCAACTATCTTCATAGATCTTATGAATAGGGTCTTTATACCATACCTTAATTTATTTTTTGTGGTTTTCATTGATGATATTTTGACCTACTCTCATAATGAGGAGCATGTGGGTCATTAGAGGGTGGTGCTACAAAAATTGAGGGAAGAGATGTTGTGTGCTAAGAATGAGAAGTGTGAATTTTGGTCAAAAATGGTTGCCTTTATAAGTCATGTGGTTTTGGTAGATGGTATTGAGATAGATCCTAAAAGGACATAAGAGATTAGAAATTGACCTAGACCTTTGATCCCGTCAGATATTAGAAGTTTTTTTAGCTTAGCAAGTTATTACTGGAGGTTTGTGAGTGAGTTCTCTTCTATTGCTTCTACTATGACTAAGTTGACTTGAAATAAGGCTAAATTTGTGTGGACCAATAAGTGTGAAAGGAGTTTCCAAACCTTGGATTTGGTAGACAATATGTGGTTAGTAATGGCGCGACTAAGGATCCTGATGTGCTTACCAATCATAAAAGTCTCCAATATGTGATCACTCAAAAAGATCTCAACTTGAAGCAACGAAGGTGATTAGAGCTTCTTAAGGACTATGATATGAGTGTACATTATCACTCTAGTAAGGATAATATTGTGGCTGATGCTTTGAGTAGGGTGTCTATGGGTAGCTTAGCTCATATTGATAATGGGGGAAAAAAGTCGGCTAGTGAGGTTCATCGGTTGGCTAGATTGGGGGTTAGGTTGGAAGAGATTGATAATGGTGGTATTGTAGTTGTTGATGGCTCAAAATATTCCTTGGTTGATGAGGTAAAAGCAAAGCATGATCTTGACCCCTCCTTGAAAGAATTGAAGGACTTGGTAAGAGATGGCAAGGTAGAGATTTTCTCCCAAGGGGGAGATGGTATCCTTAGCAACCAAGGTAGGTTGTGTGTTCCTAGTGTTGGTGACTTGAGAGAGAAGATTTTAGATAAGGCTCATAATTCTTCCTATTTTATTCACCCCGGTTCTAGCAAAATTTGTATCCGGTTGTCATAGTTGCAACAAGTCAAAGCTGAACACCAAAGGTCGGGTGGCCTAACATAAGATATAGAGGTTCCCACTTGCAAGTAGGAGGAAATTAACATGAATTTTATGGTTAGGTTACCTAAGACTAGAAAGGATTTTGATTCTGTTTGGGTTGTGGTTGATATAATGACAAAGTCAGCTCATTTCCTACCAGTTAAAAATACCTATAGTGTCGAAGATTATGCTAAGTTGTGGATTCATGAGTTGGTTAAATTGCATGGGATGCCCCTATCTATCATATTGGATCATGGTGCTCAAATTTACTTCACACTTTTGGAGGTCCTTCTAAAGAGGTCTTGGTACCAAGGTAAAGCTTTCTACGGGTTTTCACCCTCAAACAGATGACCAAGCCAAAAGAACTATCCAAACTCCTGAGGATATGTTTAGAGCTTGTGTAGTGGAGTTTAAGGGTAGTTGGGATGATCATCTTCCATTGATTATGTTTGCTTACAAAAATAGCTATCACTCTAGCATTGGTATGGCTCCTTTTTAGGCTCTCTATGGTAGACGTTGTAGGTCCCTAGTTGGATGGTTTGAGGTAGGAGAAATGGCTTTGTTAGGTCTGAATCTGGTTATTGAGGCTATGTAGAAGGTAAACTTTATTAAGGAAAGGTTGAAAATAGTCCAAAGTTGTCAAAGGTCTTATGCCGATGTGAGGAGAAGGGAGCTTGAATTTAAAATTGGTGATTGGGTCTATTTGAAGGTCTCACCCATGAAGGGTGTGGTTCATTTAGGTAAGAAGGGTAAATTGAGTCCAAGATTTGTGGGTCCTTATAGGGTGCTGAAGAAGATTGGTAAGGTGGCCTACGAGTTGGAGTTGCATAGTGAAATGGACTTGGTTCATTCTGTCTTTCATGTGTCTATGTTGAGGAAGTGTATGGATGACCAGAATGCTATTATCCCATTGGATGTTCTGGGTATTATTGAAGACAAATTGCCTTATGAAGAAGTTCCAGTAGAGATCTTGGATAGACAAGTGAAGAGGTTGAGGAACAAGGATGTGGGTTTTTTTAAGGTTCTTTGGAGGAATAAACAAGTCGAAAGTGCTACATCGAAGGCCGAAGAGGACATGCAAAAGTGATATCCCTATCTTTTCCATTCTACTCAAGCCTAAGGTACAAATTCCAAGTCCCCTATGTGCTTTCAAGTCTTATGTATCAGCCTTAATGTCATTTGCATGCATTTATGTTTATGTTGACAAGTTCATGGAGATTTTGACACTTATGTTGAGATTTTTGAAAATGCTATTTAAGTGCATTATTGCATTCTTGTTGGGGTTGATCTCTTCATGATTACTCTTTTTATGTATATTTCTTTTACATTTGAGGATGAATGTTCCCAAGGCGGAGATATTGAAATGATCCAAAAAGTGCCCGAAAATGTGCCTCGAAAGTGTCCAAAAACATAATTTCTATTTATCTCAAAATCCGTGAGTGATATAAAAAATTTGACTTCATATTCTTTACCAGGGGACAAAATTGAGTGGGAAAAGGGTCTAACCCCAATTTTAAAGCAGCCATATCCAAATCTTATTTTCCATTATTTCAAATTCTAGTGACGATCCGCGCCCCTGGCGCGATGCGACCAGACTTATAAGTCTTGGACCAAGAACAGGCACGAAAAACAACAGTGGTGCATTGCAGAGGCGATATGAAAACCCCACTAGAATCTACATTTTTTGCACAAATGAGTTCTACGAAAATGGGCATAAATCCTTCATCTGATCTCGGAATGAAGTGAAATCAAGTGCGTTAGAAAGCTAATTCAAAGGGATTTAATATGGTAGGTCATGGGTCACCCTGTTCTTTGTGTGCTAAGATATATGCCCCTTCAAAGTTGACCCTCCTAAATGGCATTTTTTGCTATTTTGGGATTTTTATACGATTGCTCTAAAATTCGGATTAGACTCATTTCCCACTCAATTTGACCCCCTGAAAAAGGATATGAAGCTGGATATTTGAAAGAACTAGTGGATATTTAGATATGTGGAAATCGCGATTCTGGGTACTTTCAAGGCACATTTTCGGGCACTTATTTTTTGGAGTCGTTGCATAGAGGTTCCCACTTGCAAGTAGAAGAAAATTAACATGAATTTTATGATTAGGTTACCTAAGACTAGAAAGGATTTTGATTCTATTTGGGTTGTGGTTGATATAATGACAAAGTCAGCTCATTTCCTACCAGTTAAAAATACCTATAGTGTCGAAGATTATGCTAAGTTGTGCATTCATGAGTTGGTTAAATTGCATGGGATGCCCCTGTCTATCATATTGGATCATGGTGCTTAATTCACTTCGCACTATTAGAGGTCCTTCCAAAGATGTATTACTACCAAGGTTAACTTAGTACGGTCTTTCACCCTCAAACGGATGCCTAAGCCGAAAGAACTATCCAAACTCCTGAGGATATGCTCAGAATTTGTATTTGGGAGTTTAAGGGTAGTTGGGATGATCATCTTCTATTGATTGAGTTTGCTTATAGTATATCTACCATTTTAGCATTGGCATGGCTCCCTTTGAGACCTCTATGGTAGACGTTGTAGGTCCCCGGTTGGATGGTTTAAGGTAGGGGAAATGGCATTTTTGGGTCCCGATCTAGTCATGGAGTCTATGGAGAAGGTAAGGTTTATTAGGTAAATATAGAAAACATCCCAAAGTCATCAAAAGTCCTATGACGATGTGAGGAGAAGGGATCTTGAATTTAAGGTTGGTGATTGGGTCTATTTGACGGTATCACCGATGAAGGGTGTGGTTCATTTTGTTAAGAAGGTCAAATTGAGCCCAATATTTGTTGATCCTTATAGAGTGTTGAGGAGGATTGATAAGGTGGCCTACGAGTTAGAGTTTCCTAGTGAAATGGACTTGGTTCATCGGTCTTCCATGTGTCTATGTTAAGGACGTATATGTGTAATCCTAGTGCTATTGTGCCCCTTGATGTTGTGGGTATTGTTGAGGACAATTTGACTTATGAAGAGATTCTAGTATAAATTTTAGATAGACAAGTGAAGAGGTTGAGGAACAAGGATGCTGCTTCCGTCAAGGTTATTTGGAGAAACCAACAAGCTGAAAATGCCACATGGGAAGTTGAGGTGGACATGCAAAAGTGATATCCCTATCTTTTTTATTCTTGTTAAGCCTAAGGTACTAATTCTAAGTCCCCAATGTGATTTCAAGTCTTGTGTTTCAGCCCCTATGTCATTTGCATGCATTCATGTTTATGTTGACAAGTTCATGGTGATTTTGACCCTTATGTCGAGATTTTTGAAAATGATATTTGGGTGCATTGTTGAATTCTTATGTGGGTTGAGATTATCTTTCTTGCTTCTCTTATATATATTTCTTTGACATTTGGGGATGAATGTTCCCAAGGGAGAAATATTGAAAGGACCACAAAAAGTGCCCGAAAATATGCCTCGAAAGTACCCATAATCGAATTTTAATATATCATAAAATTCATGTGTGATATCAAAAGTTCGACTTCATATTCTTGTTCAGGGGAAATATTGAGTAGGGAACGGGTCTAACCCCAATTTTAAAGCAACCATAGCAAAATTGGATTTTCCCAAATTTGCGCAAAACAGTGGGGGTGCGCAATGGTACCGCGATGCGGACCCAACGGGGACCTATGTATTTTTCGGCCAGTTTTCTCACTTCTATCCAAGGCTTTGGATCTTGGGCCTAATTCACCCCTTGAGTAAAAATACTTATACCTAGCCAAATTCCAACACCATATCATATAAGACATTCCCCAATACTCTCTAAAACAATTAGACAAATATTTCACTTAAAATTCAAGTGCCGAATCTAATTTCGGATCTAAGAATTTTATTCAAGCTTCAAGTCTCCATTCAAATCTTCTTCAACAAAATTCCCAAAGTTGAGGTATATGGATTTCAACCATTGGATCGTTTCACCCATGGTGCCCAAGCTTCCTTTTTACTTAAATTGCATGTTTCTAAGTTGATCTACTTATGGGTCTTACTTATTATGAATTTGACTATGAAGTAAGTTGGGATTTCATAAAAGTGTGACTATTTAAGCATATTTTGAGCTATAAATCTATGATCTATCTTGAGATTTGATGAAGGGTTTTGATGTATATTGCCTGAGGGTATTACTAAGTATTGGTAGGTTGATTTACTTCAAGTTTTATTGCATGATTTCACTCTTGAATTACATGGTTTTACACTAGCATTACATAACCATCAAGTGTTTGATAAAATGTATAGTTAGAGTTTCATCAGTTGTTGGAGGCCTAATGCATGATATATGAGTTATGTGATATTATGATGATGAAAGGAATGTATATATGAGTTGATTTCATGAAAGGTATTTTTAGTGTTGCAAGTTGACCATAACCAAGTTGAGGGGTTGATACCTCAAACACCTTAATAGGAGGTGCTAAACCCATTAACCAAGTTGAGGGGTTGGTATCTCAAACACCTTGATGGGAGGTGGTAAACCCATTAACCTAATTGAGGGGTTGGTACCTCAAACACCTTGATGGGAGGTGGTAAACTCATTAACCAAGTAGAGGGGTTGATACCTCAAACACCTCCAAGAGGTAGTTTACCTTGGATTCCAAGTACTAAGTGTCTTGGTCTATGATGATGGTCTCTTCCTACACATGTACTATGTTTCTATATAAGCATGTTTTACTTCAATCATTGATCATGCATGTCATGTTCCTAATATATTATCTGTTGCTTACGATTATGCATTTTGATTATGTTGTCTATCTATTGTTGCACTGCATCCTACTTTCTTAGTACATTCAAACAAACTAACGCATACTCTATGTCTACATGATGTTACCATGTAAGAATTGGAGCTCCTTATGATCATCCGCATCCTCCCCGTGGCTAGTACTATATTCTCAAATCAAGTTTGGTGATTCCTCAACACCGGGGATGATATTTCTTATCCCTATGTTGTGCAAAGACTCTCATTATCTAATTATATGCTTTTGACTATGAGGGTGAGCTCAAAAAGTTGTCTTGGTCCCCGTTGATCAATTTTAAGTTTAGAGGTGTTGTTGGACAAGTTATGTAATTATGCTTGAGTTTGACTCTCTTTGACTCTTTTGATGTTTTATGATATGAAAGACTTCCCTTAGCCCCTTATCCTTATTTTTATTCTCTTGGGTCGTGATAGTCGAAGTAAAACGTTTCTAAGTATTGGATCACTGTCTCGAAACTTTATCGTGAATAATTTTTCCTAAGTAAAGTGGTAGGAGGAGTACACAGGTCGTACGGCTTGATATAGTCCATAGCATCTTCCATTTAGGGTGCCTACATTGAATTTATCTATGGCATAGAATCTTCAAGTTCAAGCTACATTCACTTTCAAGTTCAAAGGAATTCAATTGGCTAAGCTTTTCACAAAAGCAGATAGAAAGGTCAACTTTAAATGGTCATATCTCTTAGTATAAAAAGAAATGGGTGTCTCACGACCTACGAAATTGAAGCACTTTGAATTATGTTTCCACTACATCCAGTTTCATCTCATTCTGAGTTTGGATCAAGCAGTTATGCCCATTTTCGTAAAGCTTGTACATGCAGAGTTCCTGTGAACTGGCTAAGCATGGTCTCATGGGAGGTTTTCACAGTCCGTGAGACCTTGTATGGACCGTGAAACCTTCTCACAGGATCTTTGGCAAGAAATTTAATTCTGCTTTATTAATGATTTTTTTGAAATTATGGCTTCTCCTAAGGGACTTTTATGACTTCCTATGTTATCCTAAGACCTCCAAATGACCTAAACTCTATTTCTCTTATTCAAATTCATTCCTACACTTAGAATTATATTGAACTCTCCTAAAAGCTCTCTCAAGAACTCTTGTGAAGACTAAGCTTGGGAATCAAGGAAAAACTCTTGTCTTCATCAAATTTCTTCTTGAATCTCCTGCATTAGCTAAGGTATGTCAGATTGATTCTTGGTTTCTTTCAACCAAGACGATCCAAACTCTTTTCACTTGAATTTTGTAGAACTTTTGCTTAATTCAAATATGGATTTTAAGAATTATTGTTTATTAAATTCAGTTAAAGTATGGGCTATGCTTATTTGATGACTTCAAGTTGATTTAAGCCCTAATATGATAAATTGTATTGAAGTTATGAAGTTATGAATGTGTATCTCCGCTTTAAAGCTTGATGTGTGCATGGCAATCTATATTATGATTTAAATATGAATTGTACTTATATCTTTACTTGAATTTCATAATGTATTGTCGATTTAAGTTTGAATCTCTATTACTCATGTTATTCTCATCTCATTCATAACATATGCATTCATGACTATTAGATTTTATGAAAATTATGAAGTGGGTTAAGCCCAATTGTGTTAATGTAAATGATATTGATAAGATATTAGTTATAACAAGAATGTGATCACATAAATGTCTATTGTTATTAGCTCTTTGAGCATATTGGGTGTTTGCACCATATTGTCATGTGCAAGAGCTATTCCTATGCATGAGAAGCATGATTATGAACTATGATTTCGGTTTTGAACCCAGGTAGGAATGATTATGAAGAATAGTTGGGTTTTAATCCTAAACATATATTGAAATGATTTGAAATGACTATTGCCTCTTTTGAAAGCATGTATATGTATAATATTATTGTGGGATGTCTTGACCTATCCCCAAGGGTCTTCTCTCTTTCCTTGAAGTATGTGCTAGCAGAGAAAAGGTAGCCATCACCAAAATGACCAGATCATAAGGGATGGTAATACATTTATTAGTATGATATGATATTGGAAATCCTTCTGAAATGACTAGGTCGTAAGGAAGATGTTCATCCACCGAATGACTGGGTCCTAAGGTGTGATGTAGATTACCCTTGGTAAGTAATCTTCTCCTACCGATAGGAGGCCTTCATCAGACTAATTCATTTTATAGCTTGCATGAGTTTTATTTGTCGGTTATAGTCCATCTCCACTATATATGAGCATTATGGCTTTTCATGCATCATGGATTTCATGGCATATTATTTTATTACTTTTTCTTCCTATATTTCACTTACTATATTATGTGCCCTTATCATCTAAGATTGAATATAGATTTGATAAGTCATTTGCATTAATGCCCACATACTTAGTACATTCAAACGTACTAACACATACTTTTGCCTATATGATCTAACCATGTAAGGGATTTGACACTACTTTCATCCATCGTTTGATGGCTAGATCGGATTTGAGAAAGTGTTGTGGTGAGTTCTATCTTCCAAGGACAAGTCACCATCTAACTACCTTATGTTGCTTTCGTTTTGCTGTTTACTTTTAGGGTGAGCCCAGGACATGTCTTGAATCCCCTCCTATTCTATGACCAGAGGCATTATTAGATATCTTGCAGACTCTTGTCGGATCTATATATTATGATTTGTATTTGGAGCTAATTATTATGGTTATCTATTGGATATGGCTATTATGGAATGTTTATGAGAATTATGATAAGTATGTATATTTTGATGTGGAAATGTAGAAGATCCTAAGTCCCGTATTGGCCCCATAGAGAGGCATAATTACCTGCCCCTTAGTTCTTATATGTTATGTGCTATGTGAACCCATATTAATCCCTTATCTTTATGACATCCCCATAGCATGGGTCCTAATTTTTCGTCCCTTAGAACTATGTGTTTACTATTTATATATACACTTTTGAACCGATGATGTGAATATGGATACTTGAGGCTTGTCTGTGGACTCTCAGGTTCGCATTCACCATGTTACTCCTAGACCCTAGGTCTGGGTTGTCACAGACCTCCTACATAAGAAAGTCTATGAATATCACGAACTAACTCCTTCCTCTCATTCTCAATGTGAGAAACACTACCCCTAAACAATCTACTAAGGGTGTGAGCCTCTATATTAGCCTTACCCGGGTGATTTGACACTCTCATGTCGTAGTTCTTTAACAACTCATGCCAACTCACTTGGCAAAGATTCAACTCTATTTATTTGAACACATACTGCAAATTCTTATGATTGACAAACACATCAATATGAACACCATAAAGATAGTATCTTCAAATCATCAAAGCAAACACTACCGCCACTAATTCAATAATATGGTACTGCAACAAATTTGATTATCAGGGACAAATGATTTCGTCACTGATTAATCATATTTAATCACTAAAGATCTTGTGTGATGAAAAAAAATTGTCAATCAATCGTCTCTAAATGTGGGTCGCTAAAATTATACAAAGGTGATTTAGTGATTCGTCACTAAAAAGATTATATTAGCTACAAAATGAAAAATTGTCCCTAAATGCATAATTATTTGTGAAAAATATATTTGTCATAAAAAGTGTAATTTTTTGTAGTTGATAGTATGTGTTTTATCACAAAAAAAGTTATTACAACCACAAAATTATATTGTCGCTAATTATTTAGTCCAATCAGTGATGATATCAATTGTCTCTAAAGTTATATGTATTTCCTAGTTGAACATATGTATTTTCATCACTAATCATTAACTTTTATATACAAAATATTGTTTCGTCCTTAAATATATAAATTAGGGACAAATGTATTTTCGTCACAAATCGTTAACTTTTATATACAAAAAATTATTTCGTCTTTAAATATATAAATTAGAGACAAATGTATTTTCGTCACTAATCGTTAACTTTTATATACAAAAAATTATTTCGTCCTTAAATATATAAATTAGCGATCAATGTATTTTTGTCACTAGTTGTTAACTTTTATATACAAAAAGTTATTTCGTCTCTAAATATATTAATTAGGGACAAATGTATTTTTGTCATTAATCGCTAACTTTTGTATACAAAAAAATTATTTCATCCTTAAATATATAAATTAAGGACAAATCTATTTTCGTCACTAGTCATTAACTTTTTATATACAAAAAATTATTTCGTCCTTAAATATTTAAATTAGGAAAAAATTTATTAATATAAAAAGATTGATAATTTTGTGGTTAAAACTGATAATAAAATATTGTCACTAACTCCAAAATTGATGAAATTTAATTCTTTTATATTGATATTATTTACTAAATCAGAGTTGCATAAATCAAAAATTAAATAACAAACATGCTAGATAATAATAAAATTCATCAATGATCATACAATTAAAAATAACTAAAATTATACTAAGATAATATATCATCAAAAACACTTTAAATAAAAGTAAAACACGTCCAATAACAAGAAAATCTAACTGAAATATACTAAATATTACTCCTAAATTAAGATAGATAAGTAAAAGTTTCTTCCAAAGTGGTGAAGGAGACTTGTCAAGGAGAACTTCCTGTTAGATATTTAGGTGGTGTCCCACAGCCAATACAGGAGTAGATTATTGAAAATATTTTGCATTGAAATAAAGAGAAAAAAAAAACCAAAGTAGTAGATTATTGATATGATAGGTTTCTACCTAAAGAATGGGGGCATATAGTGAAGTTACTTCAACAATACAGGCCAAGATTACATTACTACACGGTTACATGGAACAAATCCCGTAAAGGTGTTCTAAAATGTAATATGGATGCAGTCAGTAGGGGGAATCCTGGGGATAGTGCGTATAGTTTTTGTTTGAGAGATGACAAAGGATGTTTGGTTCATGCTGAGGTAGATCACTATGGGGAGAAAAGTAATTTGGAGGTATTAGAAATCATTTCCTCATGCCTGACCTTACAATTTTGAGTGTTGAAATTCAAAAGTTGGGGCTCAAAATGCATAATGATTTGTTGTCTCTCTGTATCTTTCGACAATACTTCTATGTATTGTGAGTCTAAACTTTCTTGTGGTTGTTGTATCCCTTGCACTCTAAAGGTTAGGGAAAAAGAAAAGAGTTGTGAGTTGTCTTCGGAATCAACTAGTAACAGTTGACACTAGTGTTTTCTGTATATGCTTTAACTTTCTATTTTGTAATCAACTTCCTATTTTTGTGTTTTCTGTGTATGCTTTAACAGCTCACAATGTTCTGAAAGTTGTCTTATTTTGCTACCAGAACAATTTTAGTGGAGTAATTACAGGAACAGACTTTTTGGGAGTGAGCAAAATGATTAAAAGGGAGTAGAAGGTACCAAAGCAACAGATAGAGGAAGTGCAACAAATACAAGATAAAATACAACAATTAAATGAACAAATACATCATGTACTTCGGGAGGGGAACTAACTAGCAGACAATTAGCAAATGAAGCACGTGATCAACAGAGGAAAATCATAGCAGATTCAAAAAGGCAAATATCAATAGTATGCAAAGGAATATTGAAAAACAGATGGAATGCATATTCATATGCTAAGGATAAGAGCAAGAAAAATAATTGCAGGGGAGTTAACAGCATCATATAGAACAACAAACAGGAACTAAGTTATGTACAGACTTGATAAATAGTCATCATAGCTAAATACATGTCTATTTTATCTACCTTATTAAACTATTACAACTTACAAGAAATAGCTGCCAGCAAAATCAGATGCCAAGACAAGATTCAGCTGATAGAGCAGGTGTTGCGGGCGAAGCTAAAGAAGATATTGAGCATCCTGTTATTTCCAATTCTTCATTTACACCGAACAAGGATGAAGGATCAGACCCAGAAATGAGATAGAAAGAAAAGGAAATGAAGGGCGATACATACGAAAGATTCACAGGACAATGAACGAAGGTTGGAAGCAGAGACAAAAGGAAGTCATTGGGCACATCCACTTGGAGTCATTCGGTAGAAGGAATAAAAGGATAAGGATGAAAAATGGAAAAAATAAAGAAATCATACAAGACCATATACCTCTGAGAGTTGAAGGAATTCGGGAATGGGTTAGAGCACAGGAGGATCACAAAGATTATCCATAGTTTCAAATAGGTGGAGGTTTGATTTCGGGAAGCTTCCAATGTACACATATGGAGAGGAATGCGGCAAATTTTTTAGAGCTTCACATTTTAGGAAATTCTTCGATAGGGGTTGAGCTTTGCTCAAACCCAATATTTGTGTTAAAAAATTCTAATCACAAACTCAGCGAGCAAAAAGAATTGTGGTTCAGAAATCACTTGCTTGAGGATTTAAACTTATCTGATAGCTATCAATGACTTGAATTGTGGCAGCCTGAGGTCAGTGTTCTTTATTTAGCTTAGATAGTGTTTGTTTATATAAATTTAATACTCTTTTGGATTAAAAGGTTGTTGCTTCGGCAATACTGGGAATTTTTGTATAGTAGAGTCCCAAAAAAATGAAATCAAAAAAGAAGATATACATTGGATGCTTATTTTCAGGAAAATGATAATTTCATCGATTAAATGGACAATGGACTGATTTACATGGATTTTGTAAGGGTGCTGCTTATGATGAAGCCCAGCATGCCAAAGAAACCCTGGAAAATTAATCCAAAGATTGGACGAGCTTGAGAAAGCTAAATATATCAAATATTTCATAAGTGTGTGAGCACTAGAGGAAGAATTGATCGAATTTCACAATGTACAAGGCTAGATTTATGCTTTGAAGAGATGATGATACATACAAGGAGTATGTACTGGACAATAAAATTCAAGACACCAAAGTTGGGATCAGTGGGTACTGGTCAATAAAAGCTAGAACAACAATTGCTTGAATTTGGATGAGAACAAACTGGAAACGTGAAGGCAACTGGATTGGAAGTTACATGTGTTTGTAGCCACTTGAAGGAAGATTGCTTGAAGTTCTTTTATTGAAATCAGCACATATACAGTTGGACATTCGCATGAGCAACATTTACTAAGTGCAAAATCTCGAAGAACCAAGTCCACGAAGCCTTTCATGGCCCGTGGCACTTAAAGTTAGGTTGCTTCCATGAAGGGGCCATCATGAAGGGATCTAGGCTAAGGCAGCCACATTTTGCCACCAAGTGACACACCATGAGCCCCTCCACAGCCCTTGTTGTACACCACGAGGCATGAGGGAGCTCTTGTACTGATTAGGCAGTGTGGCCAATGTCCAAACGCGAAGGAAACTACCACGGGGCCATTCACGACCTGTGGTGCATTGTATTGCTTGTGAGGGAGGTCGTCCTGTGTCCACATAATGCAAAGGCTCAAGGAAAAGCACCACGAGACCATTCAAGGTCCGTGGTGCAGTTCATGCTCAGTAAAGAGCTCTGTGAAGTGGCCAAATGTCCAAATCTGTTCAAGTTTTCCTAGTCCAACTAGGATTTGTTTTCCTTGTTGTTTTAGGCTTGATTTATTTATTATAAATAGGAATTTTTAGAGACATTAATCTTCAAGTTTTTGAGGGCTGAAAACCACAATCAAAATATATAACTTTCCAGAGATATGTATATACTCAACTTAATTAGATTAATGACAAACACAAATATGATTCTATCTATACCAGTTAGCTCAACAATTGTAGGTAAAATGGTGTTGACGGGGAAACTTGGCCTATAGGTTAACTAACTTAAGACGGCTACTTTTGACAAGTTAGCTAACATCAATTGATGATTAGAAAAAATATAGAGAGCTGATTTGACATGTTAGACGACAAGGATGGATGACATCAACACTAGAAAATTAATAAGATGCATAGGATGTTCTTCTGGTCATGAGTGAAAAGATTAAGAGAATAACAGAGGTAAAACACAGAGAGGGATGGAAGATCCAGTGCTAGTAAAACAGCTGCCAGAATTTGATATGAATAATAAAATCATTTTAATAAAAGGAAAACAAAGATCGCAGGCGAAGGTGTGCGGCTGCTTTCTAGTGGGCAAACGTTATTTAGGTTCCTTAATAATGAAGGCACTATAAAAGAATAGAGAAAAACTTTTATTGAATTAGTGATTGATAACAAACAAGAGGATCTTCAGGTAGGAAGTTGAGCTGATGGACTCGAGAAAGTTTCATATTCTCTGGATTCTAAATCATGAGGCATACTCATTAAGAATACAATATATTTAGTTATTTGATGAGTTTTAATATTAACATACTGTAATGATTATAATATTATACAAAATACTCTTACTGACTCTCCTAAGTATCAAGTATGGCATAATCGTTAAGACCATTATACAGATCGTTCCCAACATTTGTTTTTAACTTTTATCTTTTAGATAATTGTAGTGTCGGGGTCAGGTTACATGCACCTCAACTAATTCGACAGTGTACTCGTCAAAAAGTACACCATATTACTATCAAGTTCCTTCCAATTTCTACTTAGCTACTAGCAATGCTTCCCTTTATATGGTAGTATAGCACTTTCTGCACTTTGTCGTCCAGTAAGATAGAAAGCAGATGAAATGTCAAGTATTGAGCATGCTCAATAGTAATAATTTTTATAAGGTATTAACTAGTATATTCTTATATAAATTAATTGATATAAACTACAACTTGTTAAAAATGGAGTTTGAGTTGGCAAAATAAAAGTAGAAATATACCTCAAGTTGGCATTCTGATAGAGCTCAATCTCCGCTGCATCATTAAAAAATATGCAAAGTTGAATGTTATATTCTACAAGAACACAAAGTTCCACAGAATAGCTACAACCGACAATAGAAATAATACTACATAATCCTTAGTGATTAATGGAAATTTGTCTTCAGACTTGTTCATCTATATCTATCCCAATGAGCCGTCTATCGAATCGTTGCAATTGATGTTCGATCCCTTCAGAAAGTAGGTTTATGATCCGATAAAGAATCAAACTTGGAATTGCCTTACCTAAAGTGGATACTATTTCATTCATATTAGGTAATAGCAAGATATATCCCATCGTCAATTTGACGTACTGAGATTTCATAGAGTAAACAGCAATTCAATTAAACTTGAAAGCAAACTGAGCTAATGAATTAAACAAGCAATTTCACTTTCAAGCAATTCAACTTTAAAGCAAGGGTTCGAAATTGGATATTTTATTTATTTGTGACTTGTCAGGTTTTTCACGGGAAAGCACTTGTCTTCAGATCCTATGGTAATTAGAAATGCAATTGTGGATTTTTATCAAACTTTGTAAAAAGAGACAGAAAGTTGGAGATCATTTCTGTACGTCTTGGATGTTCAGACAATCGCAGAAGAAGAACTAATATGATTGTATATGTAGAGGCACCTTTAAATTTCTCCTGCATAATAAGAGCCTTCTTTCAAAGTGGCTATGGAGATACAATCAGGAAAATGAGGCGTTATAGAAAGAGATACTACACATCACAAATTTGGGCAACAAGACTTCTGGTGCACTAGTGAAGAAGTCATTGATTCCTATGGGGTTGGGGTATGGAGGACCATCAGAAACCTTTGGGTGAGTCTCAAGAACCATTGGGATTCATCAATCTTTTGAGGATCAGCTCTTATACCTTCATCAGAGACCACATGGACAAGAAATATCACAGATCTCAACAAAAATTCATACTTGCTAAACTTAGTAAATAATTGATGGTCATTCATAACTTGTAACATAATTCAAATGATATGCATGCTCTTGCTCATTCCTATAATAGACAAAAGTATCATCAATGAAGACCATAACGAACATGTCCAAATACTACTTCATCAAATTCATAAAAAGTTCATAAGGGTATTCATTAATCTAAAAGATATAACCATAAATCCATGGAGTATGTTAACCATGATCTTGTTAGGTCTTTATACTCACTAATTATTATTATGGGGGGTGGGGGGGGAATGATGATCAGGTAGCTAATTAGTAAATTTCAACGTTTATTACCATTCTGGCTGAGTTGAGTCTCCATTAGATCATGGTGGCCACTTTTCTAATGAGAAAAAAAATAACACTTCTGTATTATTGAGTTACATCTCGTATCATGTATCATAGACATTAGTAACTCCATGACTTTTATATTTTGAAGTTACACGAGTACGCATATTATTTACGTTAACCACACACATATTTTAATTGATACAATTTGAGACTATGTGCTCGTTCACTTCCTAATTTTTAATGTTTTATCTTGAAAGGGTTACATTATGGTTAGCAGCTTGTTAGGTGCCTAATTATAGTGTAGCTGTCAAATCCGAATTGTCATAAACTAATTGATATCAAAGCTCTATGTTTTATTTTTTAAAATTGTGGAGAATATCGAGTAAAGTCATACAGATTTATATAGAGACGTTAATTC